>VZRI01007637.1:292435-308969 GCA_013397515.1 Upupa epops
CCGCCATGACACCCTCGCCCCGGGTCGTGGCCCGGCAGTGCGCATGCGCGACGCTCGCTCTCCCGCCCCGTAGCTGGGGGGCGGGGCGGGACGGCGGGACGGAGGTGTCAAAAGAGCTGCGGGGGCGCGGGCGCGCACGTGGGCGGTCCCGGTGCTGGGCCNGCGGCCCGCCACCGGGAACCCCCGCAAGAGAGCAGGTGAGCGGGGAGGGGCCTGCCGGAAACGTCTCATCCGTGCACACCCGGCATCACGGGCACCGGCGCGGGCGGGCGGGGGGGTGGTGGTGGTCCTGTATGCGCTAAGCGGTGGTATCGGAGGGCACAGCTCGTGGGTACCGGAGGGGACTGGCCCGTGCAAAGCCCCGATACCGTTCTGTGCCCTCGGGGGCCCCCAGCACCAGGGGTTCAGGTCCAGCGGAGCGGGCAGGCATCGCGCTCCCGTGTCGGTGCCCACAGGGTCAAGGCTGGGTGCGTGCGGGTACTCGGCGTGCGGGTCGGAGCGTTCCGGTGCGCTCCCGGTTTGGGCTCGGCTGTGTCCCTCGACGGTTCGCGGTGCCTGCCCTGGGCTCAGAGCTGCCCGTACACCGGCCATGGGGGCTTCGGAAGGCACCGGGGCGCGGGAAGGAGCGGGGATCGGTGCGGCTCCCGGAGTTACCAGCAGCCGAACGAGGCACCACCCCAGGGTGATGCCCTCGAGGGTCCCGGAGGCCAGTGGCGATGGGCTCGTTACCTGACGGCGGGGTGAGTCACGCCTGCCTGCCCCTCGCCTCCCCGCTCGGTGCAATCGCAGCCGGTAATTACCGTGTTTATGGCAAAGTGGTGGTGGGCGGCAGGAGAGGGTGAGGAGGAGGAGGAGGAAGCGAGCGGTGCCCGTGGTCAGATCCCGATGGCCGGATCTCTGCTGCCCCTCCTGTCCCAGGTAGCAGCCCGCTGCGAAGCCCGTGTCCCCATCCCCGCTCGCTCCGTGATGGGATCGCTTGCGGTGGATCACGGTACCCCTCCCGGTGCCTCTGGCAACTGCCACCACTTTGTTGCAGCGTGGCCCTTCCGTGGTGCCCAAGGTGGCCAGGTTGGCTCCTGCTGTTCCTTGTGTCATGCCACTTGCCCGTGGGAGTCGCTCAGGAGGTGGTGAGGATGAAGCAAGGCTGCAGGTGCCCTCATCCACAGGATGGGGACACTGCCTCGGCTCGGCAGGTCCCAGCATGTGAAGACATGCTGTCAACGGGAGGGGTACTCAGCCTGGCTACCTTGGCTACCTCAGTGGCCCTTCCAAGAAGGCAGCTCTGTCCAGGGCTTACTATGACCCACTGTAGACAGGTCCTGCCAGGGCTTCTAGAAGCAAGGGTGGCAAGCTTGCTGGAGCAGGGGATGCTAGTGTTGCAAAGCATCCCAGCAGTGCCTGACCCAGGAGGGGACCAGCCAGCACTGCTGGAAGCAGTGGTTATGAGCTACCCGGCTGGCATCTCCTTTGGAGCCATGCTCCCCCCAGGCCCCACTGGCTGGGGCTGCCCGAGGCTCCAGCTTGAGCAGGAAGCAAGCCCTAGCACAGGAAAGCCTCCAGGGCACAGCTCCTGCTGGGGACCCCTGCAGCAGGACACCATGACCAGGCTGAGCAGCAGGCAGGGCACGCTGAAGTAGCTGAGCTGCAAGCCGGGCACTGCGGGCACGGGGCAGGAGGCAGGCAGGCTGCTGGCCAGATCCTGTTGGCCTGAGTCCGGGTGCAGTGAGCAGCCAGACCTGTCCAGCAGTGCTGCTGCGGAGAGTTGCACAAGGAGCCAGGAATAGAGTGGCGGGAGGTGATTAGAGGCTGCAGGGCCCAGCTGGGCAGCAGCAATAAATAGCCAAGGCTTAAGCTCCTGCCTACCTGGCACAGCTGCCGGGCACGCCTGCCCACACATGGAAACCAAAGTCTGTCCCGCTCCCTGCTACAGCCAGGCCCCACAGCACCAAGCCTGCTGCCTCCCCTGGGCCAACTTCATTGCTTTGCTGTGAGCAGAGCAGAGGGATTGGTGCTGTGACTGTCCTGGCTGTGAGAAAGTGTGCCCATTCCAGTGGCCAATGCAGTGTGGAAATGTGGCACTGGCTGTGTCCTTCAGGTTAGCCACTGCTCTGCCACCTTCTGACCTTGTGCTGTCCTGTGGTGCTGCAAATCCCTCCTGCCCAGCACTATGTCTGCTGAATCAACAGCGCTGGCCACAGCCGGCTGCACTTGCTCCTCTGAGTGCACCCATTGGGGATGCTCAGTATGCAGCCCCAAGGTGGCTGAGCTCTTGGGCACCCCTGCAGTGGGTGCCATAGTTTGCATCCACCTCTGGACTGGGTGCTCACTGGGAAAGCACATGCTGTGCTCCAGTGGTCTCAGACTGGAGTAGGATGGGGTTGGTATAAACCTCGTAGAGTACTTGTGTCACCACATACTTGCCAGATAAAGCCACCTTGGGAGCGTGGGCTCAGGCTGCAGCTGGCAGTGGTGACTGCCCACAGCAGCTGACATGTGTGACATCGCCTCACCTGGCAGGCTGCTCTGTGGCACATAGGTCCTTCCTGCCTGGCTCTGGCTCCACATCCCCGTGCCCCATCCTGGCAGGAAGGGTGCCGGCTGGCTGCCCCAGGGAGAGAGCTGACAGGAAGGAGCTGTTGTCATTCATTGTCCCCAGCTCAGCTGGGAGTGACAACAGCTCCTTCCTGCCCCATGATTCCGGTCCAGCGGTGGGGCTGACTGGACAGTGCGGTTCCCACGAGGCTGCAGCCTGGTGAAGGGAAGGCAGGGCCATGTGGGTCTGCGTGGAGGTGACTCAGTGCCCTAGGCAGCTGCTGGGGATCCCTGCAGAAACGGTCGGGAGGTTGATCCATGGAGAGACAGAGCGGTTCAGCCTATTGCTGGGGCTACTGTAGGCTGGCAGCTCTTCTTCCCAGTGATGCCCTCTGCCCCCCTCATGTCCTGGTCATTGTGTGCCTGATGCCTTGCCCACAGCTGGTCCCTGCCTTTCTGCAGAGGACAGTGAAGTCCTGTCCTCCCACCCCTCAACTTCTGCCAGGACTACAGCTCAGCCCCTGTAATCCCCATCCCACTCTGGCTCACCAGCTTATTTCCTGGCTAATTCCCTAAGCTATAAATACTGCTCTGCCTCAGAGGGCCCTGAGGCCCCAGGGCCACCCTATGAGGTTGGGACTGGTCCCCCTAATGTATGAGCAAGAGCCCTTGTTCCTCCTGGAGCAAAAGAGGTTGCATTGAGGGAGCAGCTACCATGGGGCCAGTGGGATGTTGGCCAGGGCTAGCTTTAGCCAAGTACCCATTAGCTGCACTGGAGTCTGGCTGAGCTTTGCAGAGGGGTCCGTAAGGCACCCCTGTGTATTGGGGGCTGGGGGAGGGGGGGGGGAACCCCTGTGGATAGGGAGGTGGAGGAACCAGGGTCCAGGAAAGAATCCAGTGCCTTTGTCTGAGCATCCCCCTCTACTCCTCAGGCCGCAATGAGCCCCTGAAGAAGGAACGTCCCAAGTGGAAGAGTGATTATCCCATGACAGATGGGCAGCTGCGCAGCAAGCGGGACGAGTTTTGGGACACAGCACCTGCCTTCGAGGGTCGTAAGGAGATCTGGGATGCCCTAAAGGCAGCAGCCTATGCCGTGGAAGCCAATGACCACAGCCTTGCCCAGGCTATTCTCGATGGAGCCAGCATCACTCTACCCCATGGTGAGAGGTGTGGGTGGGGTGGCTACCAAGTGCCACATGTGTGGATGCACGAGGTGTCCCGGGTTGGAGGGGATTTCATAGCTGCCATGTTCACAGGTCAGCCCAGCCAAGGTGGATAAGGCAGGGGCCACCCCACTGCCGGGGTTATTCCTGTCTGGATTTGGGTGGTCCATGGTGATGACCACCCACAGCATCTCATCCTGCCATCCCCAGGGTCCCTGACGGAGTGCTATGATGAGCTGGGCAACCGGTACCAGCTGCCTGTCTACTGTCTGGCACCTCCTGTCAACTTGATCCTGGAACGGAGTGAAGAGGAGGCAGTGGAGCCGGCTGAACCCCTGCCTAATGCCCGGAGGGAGTTTGCCCTCAAGGTGCGTCTCTCCACTGGCAAGGACCTGCGGCTCAACGCCAGTATGGGAGACACCATTGGGCAGCTGAAGAAACAACTGCAAGCACAGGAGGGCATTGACTTGGCCTGGCAGCGCTGGTTCTTCTCAGGCAAGCTGCTCACCGACCGCACGCGGCTGCAGGAGACCAAGATCCAGAAGGATTTTGTTGTGCAAGTGATTGTCAACCAGCCCCTGCCACCCAGGAACTGAGCTGTCCCTGCTCTGGTTGCTGGGAGAGAACAGGGGAGCAGTGGCTTCTTTGGGAGATTCCTCACACTGCATTCCAGCTCTGATGAAGCTGGAGCAACCCCTGCTTCCTGCTAAGGCTGTCCCTGAACCTGGATGAACTCCAGGAAGGTCTAAAGGGGGCTGTGCCTCTGCAGTGGCCCCTCTTGGTTGGGGACACCAGCATGAGCAGCATCTGCTGCAGGAGGTTTGAGACCAAATTTCTCTGGGGCAGTCAGTGCATCTGGGATCCCACTGCTGGGCTGTGTCAGCGAGGAGAGGCTGTGACCTGCTGGGCTCAGGCTGCCCCTGGCCAGGAGGCCCCAGGGTGCTGGGCTGGGTGGAGATGTCTCCCCTCTGTACATAGTCTGTATTTATCAATAAAGCCTTTTCATCCTTCCTCTGGCACTTAGGGCAGGCTGAGGGGAGGTGGGGGATGCCTGTCCTGTGTCTGCTCCCATGGCAGGATGCCCACAAGGTGGCCAGAGAGAGCCCCTGACCACCAACCTCACCTGTTTGCCTGCCTGGAATTTCCCCCAGCACTGCTGGCATCCCTTTGTCATGCCAGCTGCTTGCCAACATGGCAGGGCCAAGGAGCTTCATCAATGCTTCCCCTCTGGAGTTGTCAGCCTGTTTGTGCTCTGGGGGCAGGTGGAATGGCCCACGGAGAGGGGACCGTTCTCACAGCCATCATCACCCACCCTGGTGAAAATGACACCCGTCTACAGTCAGAGACTGTGGCACCCATGGGTAGCCCTGGGCACTGCCTGGGAGGGTGACAGTGACACGTCCCCGTGTGTCCTAACCCTGTGTCCTGTACTATGGATTGATGCCCAGCGCATTAACTGTCCCGGCACAGGGCAGCACTGACCTCATCTTACAAAGGAAGGAAGAGAGCAAAGCCCAGAGGGACTGAACAATTTCCCCACTGCCAGAAATAGCTGCTTACATTGCCTGCTGGCCCCACATGAGGCAGGTTCTGCTGCCAGGCTGCCCATGTACAGCAGGGCAGGCTGGGCAGTCGTTGGGACTCTGGCTGTGCTACTCATCACACTGTGCACCTGAGATCATCCTCCAAAGTGGAGCAGTGGGGCCATGGCTCCTGGCATCACATGCTGCACGCTGTTGGCTGAGAGGCTTGGGAGGGGGTCACTGCAACATCCCCCCCCCCCAGGGCCAAGGAGACTCAGATGAGGTTGGTGGGTGCTGCAGCATCTGGTTATGTGGGGATGGGGTGGTGGGAGCTGTGGGGAGCTTCGTGGTGTCTCGGGGTGGGACAGGAGCTACAGGGTGACCCCAGACCATGGTTCATCATTCAGGTTGGAAACGACCCTTGGGATCAGAGAGTCCTAACCATCAATCCAGTTCACCTCCAACCATATCCCCCAGCACCCCATCCAGGAGTGCTGACACAACCACCTCCCTGGCCAGACCATGGTTCATCATTCAGGTTGGAAACGACCCTTGGGATCAGAGAGTCCTAACCATCAATCCAGTTCACCTCCATCCATATCCCCCAGCACCCCATCCAGGAGTGCTGACACAACCACCTCCCTGGGCAGCCCATTCTAATGTCTGACCACTCTTTCTGTGGAAATTCTTTTTCCTAATGTCGAGCCTGATCCTACTCTGCAGAGGTCTGATGCTGGTCTGTCTTGTTCTATCGCTAATCACCTGTGAGAAGAGACCAGCACCAACTTCTCTACATTGTCCTTTCAGGTAGAGAGTGGTGAGGTCTCCCCTCAGCCTCCTCTTCTTCAAACTCAACAGCCCCAGCTCCTTCCATCACTCCTCGTAACATTTATTCTCCAGGCTCTTCACCAGCTTCCTTGTCCTTGTCTGCAGCCCTAGGTCCAGGTTCCTGCTCCCTGAAGTCTCCCTAGACTGTCTTCTGCAGGCTGTGTGCTCCACAGCTCCTTGTAGCAGGCACGAGGGTCCCAGGCAGCCTGGGGAGGGGGGGTAATAGGTCTCTTTAAGAAGTTATAGGGGTTGGGGGGGGTGAGTCAGAGCCACAAGAAAGCAGGAAGGTGAGCTCATGGAAAAGCTGCCCCAGTCATGTGGAGCAGCCACAGCTGTTGGTGCCCTTGGGCTGTGGGACAGAGGGGCCGGCGGCATAAAGCCTTGAGCCCAGCGGAGCTGCAGGCAGCACCAGGAGCCAGGGCTGAGCTCTCCCTGACTGTGGTGGCAACAAGGAGAGGCTGCATCCTGCACAGGGCTGTGCACTGTGGACAGACATGGAGCTGGATGTGCAACGGGCCAAGGAGCTCATTGAGCAGAAGCTGGCAGAGGAGGAGGAGAAGGTGGGTCCATAGGACAGGGGGACCTGCTTGTGCTGTGGCCATCCTTAGGGACTGGGATGGCACCACTTGCCATCCCAGGCAAGGTGACCAAGGGCTCTCATGGGCTCTTGTCCATGGGACAGAGATGAGCAGCGGGCAAGTGCCCAGCTTACCATGTAGGGAAGCTGGGCAAACATAAGCCCAAGGGCTGCTGACCATCTCATAGACCTCAGCAGTGAGCTGGAAGCTGTGCCCAGAGCCACCTCCACCCACAGGCTGGGGTTGGAGGTGGTTGGTGCTGCTCCATGCCCAGCCAGGAGCATGCAACCACCATGTACCCATGCAGCAACTCCAAGGGGATGGCACGCGGGACCCGCCAGCCGTGGAGCGGATGAGCACACCCGAGCTGGAGGAGGAGAAATGCTGTGGCCCCAGGAACAGGGGTCTTGAGGCTGTCAAGGTGAGCAGGGTGGGGGCACAAGGGCTGTGGCTGGGTATATAGAGGGCGAACGGGGCTCTCTCTGTGCCCCCACCCACTCCAGGGCCAGGAGCAACTGCGGAGGAGCTCGGTGGACCTGCGGCGAGAGATCATCGATGTGGGGAGCATCCAGCGCCTTATCGAGCTCCGTAAGCAGCGCCGGCAGCGCCGAGAGGCACGGGCAGCCACACCTGAGCCCCCACCACCACCTGAGCCTCTGGAGATTGTACGTTGGGGGGGTCCTGGGGTTTGGGAGGGTGGCTGTTGGGCCAGGGGCTGGAGTGCCCATAAGCCAGCTCCTAGGTCACTACGCCAGTTGCAGACCTCCTAAAAGAGCAGGGCAGGGTTCCCTCTGTATTGTCCCCCTCCTGTAACCCTGTTATGCCTCAGCTCTGAGTCTGACTTGCCACCAGGAGGGTCCCGTGGAGCCAGAGACCTTCCTGCGAGCAGCTGTCCAGGGCAAGATGCACGTCATCGAGAAGTTTCTGGCAGATGGTGGCCCCCCTGACACATGTGACGAGGTAGCCGTTGCCACGGCTGCTGGCTGCCCCCGCTTGCTCCCTACCACCATGCCCTGCTGTGCCTACTATCAGGAGTTGGGCCCTCCTGCGATGGGGTCAAGGGGTATGGCTGAGCTGGGCAGGATGGATCCATCCATGTATGCCATGCCTTGTGCCCCCAGTTCCACCGCACAGCCCTGCACCGCTGCTCACTGGAAGGACACACAGACATCCTGCAGAAGCTGCTGGACAGTGGAGCTACTGTTGACTTCAGGGACCGGGTGAGGCTGGGTCATGCCCTCAGCACCATGCTGGGCTCCAGGCATGGCACAGCCAGATCAGCAGTGGGGCTGGGGTCCTGGCTGCAAGGTAGTGCTGCTCCTTTCACCGAGGTGGCCGCAGGTAGAGCTGTGTCAGCTCAGCCCGGGCACGGGGTTGGGGGCAGAAAAGGAGTAGTGGTGTCACCCACCATGACATGGTTCTGTGCACCCAGCTGGACTGTACTGCTGTGCACTGGGCCTGCCGAGGTGGGCACCTGGATGCCGTCAAGCTGCTGCAGAACCATGGGGCAGACCTCAATCTGAAGGACAAGGTGTGTGAGGCAGAGCCAAGGGGCACAGGGCTGTGCCGTGGGCATGGACTTGCTCTGGGAACCAGAGCTGGCTGTGTTTTGAGTTAGCAGGGGGTGGGTGCTGATGCCCTTTGGTGTCCATCCTCAAGCTGCTCAGCACCCCCCTCCATGTGGCCACCCGGACTGGGCACCCTGACATCGTGGAGCACCTTATCCACTGCGGGGTGGATATCAACTCCCCCGACAGGGTGAGTGTTGTGACCACGTAGCACTGAGGGAGCAACACGGATCCCTCTTTCCCTTGGCTGAACTCCCTGGGGACTCCAGCACCTGCACCGGGTCTCACTGGGACACAAACGCATCCCTATACCCAGATGCTGGTGGCTGAGTCAGGGCTGGGGTGGACACCATTCCACCTGTCCTCACGGGCAGGTGGGTGTGTGGGAAGCTGGGAAGCAGTGCTAAGGACATGCAAGGGGTCTCTGTCCTTGGAGCTGGATCATGCCAGGGCTGTGTCTCTCACAGGAAGGCGACACAGCACTGCATGATGCCACACGGCTCAGCCGATACAAGATTATCAAGATGCTGATCCTGCATGGGGCTGACATGATGGCCAAGAATGAGGTGAGTGGGGCTAAGGGGCAGCACTGAGGGCTGGGGGCTGCACCAGCGTGACAAGCTACCCCAGCCTCTGCCCATCTTTGCAGGCTGGCAAGACTCCGACAGACCTGGTGCAACAGTGGCAGGTGGACACACGCCAGGCACTGGAGACCAAGGAGCAGACACAGGGAGAGATGGATGTCCCTGCGTGATGCCACGGGGCAGGAACCAGGCACTAGGCTTGACTGCAAGGATAGAATTCAGCCGAGACTTGTCCGTGTCAATAAAAGCCAGCAAAGAGGAGTGCTCTGCTCCAGAGGGGCTGCGGAAGCTGGGTTATCTAGGGAGCTGGGTTAACCGGCATTAAGGACATGCCCTGCCTCCTAGCACAGGGACTCGGGTGTCAGTGACACCGTGGGGTCAGGAAATGCATGGTTCAAGGGTGGGACTCATCACTGCGGGATGCCCTTCACAGTGCTTCAAAGATCCACCCTGGCAAACTCAAGGAGAAAAACTGCCTCAGCACCCGTTCCGCCTGCTTCCAGGCCGTGCTGGATACTGGGGTGATGCCAGCACTTGTGTTCCTCCTGGACAGCTGCTCCATGGCAGAGAAAGCATTACAGCCCTGGGACTCTCTACCATGCCCAGTCCCTTCCTCTCCCTGCAGCTCAGCCTCATAGGTTGTGGCTGGATGGCTGCCAGGGCTGGCAAATGGAAGGGAAAGCACAGCTGGGGTGGCCAGTGTTCTCGTGGTAGGGTGCAGTCAGCTACTGGACAGGGGAAGAGCATTCCAGGTTCACTCAGTACCACCCCCTGAGTTGTCTGCTTAGCTGGGTCGAGGGTCCCTCACGTGCCCTGTCAAATATTAACAGCCCCTTAACGGGGCAGGTGGCATAGCCAGCAGCAGCACCAGCCACCATGGCACTCAGCACTCACCTTGCCTCGCGTCTTCGGTATGCCCTGGCCACCCTGTGCCAGGGAGCCCCTGGGCAGCACCGGAGGCTCAGCACCCCTCAAGGACCAAGACACTCGCTCGACCTCAAAGGCATCTTTCCACCCCTTGCCACCCCCTTCTCGCCCACTCAGGAGGTGGACTATGCCCAGCTGGAGGGGAACCTGCGCCGCTACAGCAGCATCCCGTTCCGAGGTAAGTGCTGCTTGCTGCTCCTCTCCGTGCAGACCCCTACCACATCACTGCCAACCTCAGGGACTGTGCAGCAGCAAGCAGGCAGCTCACCAGCTTCCCAAGGGTGCTCAGCCTCCAGAAGGACTTTGCTCCAGGGCTGGCAACCCCTTGGGTCACCCACATGGGGCCCCTTGCTTTGCCCAGGCACACGTGTGTCTCCTGCCTGCACACACACTGAGGCGAGACCCTGACGGAGCCGTGTGCGGGCTTACACAGCTCCAGCACATGTAGCTGCAGACTACGTCCTCTGCACACTCACACGGGTCCAGCCCCACAGAATGTGTGCGTGGGATTGCTCAGGATGGATGGGAGGAGAGAGGCTGCAGGAAGAGGTTTGGGGTCACAGTGATATGTCCTGGGATCTCCGCTTTTCTAGCCAGGTTGTGTGCTGAGCTGTGGGGATGGGGACAGGAGAGGGCACACTGTGGGCTGTAGAGTCCTACCTGAATACCCAGGGTCAAGAAAGGGAGAAAGGATGATGGGGAGACCCAAGCCTCCTGGCATCCTGGAGCTCTGGATGCTGCAGCAGTCCTTGGCAGCATGGGGCAGGAGCTGGCTTGGCTGTGCCCATGGTGCTGGCAGTAGTCCAAGCAAGGGGCCTGTGTTCTCCAGCTGGGGACAGAGTGGCACAGCCTGGCTTTGGACACCAATAAATCTCTCACTATCTGTGCTGTTTGGTGTGGTCTCTGGGGATGGAGGCGGGCAAGTGGTGTGCTCACTTCTTGTGCCTGGCATGCACCAGGGTGCCTGGGTAGGGGATGGTACCACCGGTGCTCAGCTTAGTGCGAGAGGGCACTGTGATCTGGGGAGCACATGCCCTTTGTGAGGCAGCCCAGGGCAATGCGGGACACCCGTGTGAGCCTGTGGGCCAAGGGAGCTGTGCTATGCGGGCACGGCTTGGTGGCTACTCAAGAGGAGTGTGTGGAAGAGGCAGGGATGGCCTCACTGTGCTGTGTCTGGGCACAGCCCTCCCAACACTTTCATTCCAGGGTTGGTGGTGCTGGGCTCCAATGGGGAGTACCCCTACCTGTCACCCCGCGAGCGGCTGGATGTGGTGAGCTGTGTACGCCGGGCTCTATCCAAGGACCGTCTGCTGCTGGCTGGCTCTGGCTGTGAATGTGAGTGCTTGTGTGGACAGCCCGGGGCTGGTGACCCACTCCTGGAGCATTCCTCACCCCTCTGTCTCCTACCCAGCCACCCAGGCCACAATTGAGCTGACAGTCAGCATGGCAGAGGCGGGGGCTGATGCGGCACTGGTTGTGACACCCTGCTACTACCGAGGCTCTATGACCAGCGCTGCTCTGGTCCAGTACTACACAGAGGTGAGCTGTGCCTGATGCTCACGGGCAGCCTCAGCTGGGGCAGCAGGATGGAGAAGTGTGTCTCGCACCTCTCCAACCCACCCTAGCTGCTGAGACCTCTCTGTCTCTGCAGGTTGCCAATGCATCCCCCATCCCTGTGGTGCTCTACAGTGTCCCTGCTAACACCGGCCTGGATCTACCCCTGGAGGCTGTCCTCACCCTGGCTCAGCACCCCAACATTGTTGGCATCAAGGACAGCGGAGGGAACGTGAGTGGCTCAAGGCTTTCCCAGGGCTGGCTGCCACCAAACCTGGCTCTGATGTGGCAACAGGGAACTGGGAGGCTGCGAGGGCTCTCCCCTGGACCCTGGGGGTAATGCGCAAGTCCCATGGGGACAGATGTGGTGATACCTGCCCTGGGGTACCACACGTCTCTCCCTAGATTACCCAGATTGGACTAATGGTCCATAAGACTCAGCAGGAGGATTTCCAGGTGCTGGCAGGATCAGCTGGCTTCCTGCTGGCGAGCTATGCCCTAGGTACGTGCTGCTGCCCCTGCATACCCCTGGGGGCATGAGGTGCCGCCCTGGAGGCACTGACAGCCAGGCAAAGGAAGGCAGGAGAGGGGCAGCGATGCCCAGGGTGTGCCAAGCTGGTTGTCAATATGCCCTCGTGTCCTCAGGTGCCTCTGGGGGTGTCTGTGCCCTTGCCAACGTTCTGGGGGACCCACTGTGTCAGCTGGACAGCCTGTGCCGCAAGGGCCACTGGCAAGAAGCCCGCGACCTGCAGCACCGGCTTATCGAGCCGAACACCGCGGTGAGCGGGTGGCACCCCTGGGATGCCACAGGGTGGGTGGGAGTGCTGGGCCATGGCAGAGCCGAGGAGTGAGAAAGGATGGAGGCCCTCAGGGGTCACCTGGGGGGATGGAATGGCACAACAGCCAGCTAGGTCAGAGGCAGTGGGGTGGGAAACACCATCCCCACCATGCCAGGAACAGCATGTCTGCTGGCCGTGGGCACCTGCCAGCCCCCCGTGGGAACTTTGACAGTTATTTGTAGGCAGTGATGAGGGAAAGAGCTGCTTCTCTGAGGGGCCCCCATCCCATTGAAGGTCCTTTTCTGGGGGACTGCGGCCACCCCAAATCCTGCCTCATGGAGCTGGTACAGAACACCCCAGAGCATGCTGCTCTCTCCCATGGGAGCTGACAAGCCCTCACAACCTCCCTTCCACAGGTCACCCGTCAGTTTGGGATCCCAGGACTGAAGAAGGCCATGGAGTGGTTTGGCTACTATGGGGGTCCCTGCCGTGCACCCCTGGCCCCCCTGAGCTCCCATCAGGTTGAAGAACTGAGAAGCACCTTCGTTACCAATGGCTGGTTGTGAAGGGGTCCCCTTCAATCTCTTTCTGCACTTGGAAGGCATGAGAGCCAGCAACAGGGCAGCTGGGGATGTGGTGGAGACTGGGATGTGGCCAGTAGAAAGCTCCCCAATTTACTCCTTCCTTCTGGACAGGGTTGCCTTGGGCAGAACAGGTGGGTCCCCTGGCCTGGCTATGGAACCTGGCCTTAACAGCTTCCAGGGTCCTGCTGTCCCCACCTGGAAAAGGATGGATCCCCAAGCTGTGAGCCAGGAATAAACCTGCTGCCCCCAATCTGTGTCCGCAGTCCTGCCCATGCAAACAGCCCCACACATAGTCCTTGCTCCCAGCAAAAAGCACACGGCCTGAGCATTTGGCAACGTGATTTACTCAGCTGAGGTCCATTCAGGCATCAACGCAAGGCAGGGTCACAGCAAGGCACGGGACCAGTGTGGGCACAGACTGTCAGGGAGGGCACAGCCCCTGCAGCCCATTGCTGGGCTGTGGGGGCTGCCAGGATGCCTGTACCACTGCCAGCCAGACCCCACCGCAGCAGGGAGATGAAGGATGAGTGCAGGGAGCAATGAGCTGTGTACTCTCTGCTCACGCTATCCCTCTCCCTGTCCCTCCCCAGGCCCCCTGCTCCAGCCCTGACACAAGACACAACCCTGCTTGTGCCCCTTGTTCCAGATGATCCCACTTCTTCCTTGCCATTGCCCCCGCATGCAGCAGACGCAGGCCAGGCTGGACGTCCCATCTCCCTTGGTGGGGATGTCTTCAAGGCAGCAGGTAGTCTGGACTGGTACAGGGATGAGGGGGTGAGAGCTGGCCCTTAGAGCAGGCTAAGTCCTTCATGAGCAACGTGTCACCCCGCCCAGGACATGAAGACAGATGGCCAGTCACCTAGAGCTGAGGGCACAGGTCACAGGGTACCCAAAATGCTCATCCTGCCTTGGGAAAAGGGCAACAAAGTGGACTAGGAGGTGCCCCTCCATGGGCATGTAGTCCAGCCAGCAGTCCCTGGCCAAGGCACCCTGGCAGTGGGATCATGGCCCGTCCTCTACAATCCCTGCTCCATTTTCTGCAACAGGTTAGTAGCCTTGGTGCTCCACAGTCTTTCTGGGGGCCAGCGGGGCCAATCCCTGACCACCCTGTTCCCTCTGCTGCTCTGGCAGGTGCCAGGAGTATACCCAGAGACAGAAGGCACCACGGCTGCCTCAGGGCACTTGGGTGGAGAATGGAGGGCCCCATTTCCTGCCAGTGGCAAGGGTTCAGTGAGGTGGGGATGGAGGGCAGAGGGGCAGCCAGAAGTGCCACAACCCTGCTCTGGGGACAGTAGGGCCAACCAGTGTCCAGTGTGGGGGTCCCCGCTGCAGTGGGAGGGTGCGTGGGGCACTGTCAGGCTGTCAGGCTGTGGGCAGACTTGGAGGCACTCTGGGCCCTCTGGATGACAGCCGGGCACTTCTCCCGCCGCAACAGCTTGTTGTTCTCGAAGAATCCCTCGTTGCGGGGCACCCCGTGGGAGCCATCAGGGAAGGTCAGGAGACCTAAGTGAGGGAAGGGCTAGGGATAAAGTGGAGGCAAGCAGCAGCCACAGAGGCCAGGGCTGGAAGAACAGAGTGGGAGACTCCGTATGGGACTGTGCCAAACTGGGGTTACACAAGGCGAGGCAGCAGTTCCCCCCCACGGCAAGTGAAGCCATACACACGTCCGCCTTTGAACTCGCCCTCAAAGGTCATGTTGTCGCAGCGGGTGAAGACGCCAACGCCGTTGAACTTGCCCTGCACAAACTCCCCTTCGTACCTGTGCAGGAGGAGCTGCTGAGGCAGCAGTTCCCCCCCACGGCAAGTGGGGATGCTCAGAGGGGTGTACACGGGGATGCCACGCTTACCTGGAGCCATCGGAGAAAGTGAGTACACCGCAGCCATGGAAGAGCCCATTCTCAAAGTGCCCCACGTAAGCGGTGCCATCAGCAAATGTCAGCTGCCCCATGCCGTGCCTGCGACCTAGGCAAGGACAGAAACAGGCCATGCTGGGCGCACGGAGGTAGACTACCCCAGCATGGTGCTGTCAGGGACATGTGGGCTGCTTGGCCTCCAGTGCAGGCAGCATCATCCCCTCCTGCCATCTCACCTTCTTTCCACTCGCCACGGTACTCCTCCCCATTGGAGTAGGTGAAGGAGCCTTTGGTGAGGGTCATGACGACAGCCTCCGGCAGCACAGAGCAAGAGCTGGCAGGGAGAGGTGCAGAGGGTGGCTGCTGGGAGAATGGAGCAGCCTGGCTCGCCCAGAGCCCCTTGGCTCGATGTCTGCCCTGGGAACGGCTCTGCTGAGGCACACCACAGATGAGCTGACCCCAGGAGCATGGATGCCTTGACCTGCTTCTGAAACCCCAGCCGCTGGGTTCGGGTTGCTGCCCGCCCCACCACAGGGCTTGGGGCGATGTGAGCCCATGGGGGTCACAGCCCCATGAAACGTGAGCAACTGTCAGGAAGAGGAGCGAGGCAGGAACTGTCTGTGTCCAAAACAGCTTCCTAGGAAGAGCCAAGCAGTCCAGCACTGTAGGAGACTCAGGTCAGGGGCCACCACCAGCTTTGGTGGGACAGTCCCAGGAGGAAATCAGCACTTTGGGGAGGGGATGCTTGCCAGGTTCTGCTTGGTGCTGGCTCTTCGTGGGGGGGGAGCAGAGAGCTTGTGGGGTTTCTAGCTCCAGCATCAAGAGATGGGGATGGAGTGACTGTTCTTCTTGAGAGGGACAGAAAAGAGAGGACCCTGAAGCTCCAGGGCCTCACTTAGCTAGCGAGGGTTTGCAAAGCTGCCTGCTGATCACAGGCAGCCCCCAGAGCCCTGCATACCCCCAGAGCCACTGCCACCCAGCACAGCTCTCCCCATCAGACAGAGCTGCTCAGCTCTCCAGCAGCTCCTGGTAGCCACAGCAAAGGGCTCTACACTTCCAAACGGGGTACCCCTGCTCACCAGGGGCTGTGTCCCTGGAGAGGTAGTGCTGAGCCATGCCAGCACCCGGCACAGACCTGGCAAGGGCTTTGTGCCCGGAGGAGAAAGGAGCCCCGGCCACAGCCAGCAGCAGCCGAACAGTGCTCCCTGCCGATGGCAGCGCCCGGCAGCCCAGCGCCGGCTCCCTCGCCCGCAGCCCGTCCCGCACTATCAGTGCCGGGAAGGGAGGAGGCTGCGGCGGCTGCCGACACCTGCGGGGAGGGGGAGCGGCAACCCTCCAGCATGGCCTGTGCCCGCACCGGGGGCTTCGCTGGGGAACCGGCGGCGTTTGTCCTGCGGGCACCCAGTCCGCCTGTCCCCACACCAGCACCCACCGACAGCGGGGGTGGTGCCACCCGCCATGGCAGTGCATGCACCCCCGCCCGAGCCCCGCACCCTCGGAGGCAGCCCCATATCCCGCCCCGGTACGGCGCCCGGAGGCGGCAGCTGCATTCCGAGGCGATGTCAGGACACGCGAAGCCGGTGCGGGCGGGTTGGACCAGGCGGCGCAAGGACTCGCGGCCCGTTCTCACCTGGCTCCGCGCTCGCCGCCTGCACCGCTCCCCACCGGGGTCCCGCCGAGGGGCGGTGGCACGACCACCTCCCCTGCCAGTCTCCTTCCCCACTCCGAGCGGCGCCTCACCGCCAGCGCCCCTCCGCTCCCGCCATTGGCTGTTTCCATGGCAACCGCTAGCAACGCGGCTTCTCATTGGCCAGCCGCGCGACACGCCCTCGCCAGCCGCCATCTTTGTGTATGGCAAGGCGGGCTCCTTGCCGGCTGTTTGAGCTGCAGCCCCGCCCTGCCGCCATCATTGTAAAGGGCAGCAGGAAGCGTTGCTGCTCCCTAGTCGCCATCTTTGTGCGGGGCAGGAGCATCAGCCCCTGGGGCTGGGCCCAGCGGCCCAGAGGTGCGGGGCGCAGCAGCGTCCAGTCCCGCCCCATCCGCCGCTGTCGTCTCGCCGGG
>VZRI01007637.1:316881-338392 GCA_013397515.1 Upupa epops
ACGACGCGATGGCGGGACGGGAGGGGCACGGCAGACCCCGCCCCAGGGCGGTGGCGGTAGCCAGCGGATTCCTGTCGGGGGGCGCGTGTAGGCGGGGCGGGAGCAAAGAGGCCCCGCGCGGGGAGGGAGGGCCGTTAGGCGCCAGATGTTTGGCAGCGGCTGGCGGAGGAAGTCCGCCTCGAACAGCACCGGAGCAGGCAGGGTCCCGCCATGGCCCGCACCGCTCCCCCGGCAGTGCCGCCGCCCCCAGGGCCATCGGCCCGCGGCTCTCTGAGCCTCCACCGTGCCTTCCTGCGAAGCCCGCTAGGCCTGCTGCGCCTGGGGCAGCTGGCGCTGGGGGCTGCCTTCTGGGTGACGGTGGCGGCTCACAAGTATGAAGGGGCAGCCCACTTCGCCCTCTTCGCTGCCGTCCTGGTGTGGCTCCTCACCCTGGCACTCTTCGGGCTGAGCCTGCTGGGGCGGTGGGCGCTGGTGCCCTGGCTGGGCTCTCGCTGGCTCCTCACCAACCTGGTGCACGATTTGGTGCTCGGCGTGGGGCTCTACACGGCTGCCACTGGCATCATGGGCTACAAGGCTCGGCAGAAAAGTTACTGCAACTTGCCGGGCTACAGCCAGCACTGCCTTTATGGTGCCTACCTGAGTGCCGCCATCTGTGGGGGCATCGCTGCCTGCCTGTACCTCTTCTCCGGCCTCTACTGCCTGTCACGACGCTGCCGGGACCAACGAGACATCATCTGAGACTTCACAACGCTTGGCTCCCCTTCTCCTCACCTGCGGACAGAGCTCAGTCCTGCTTCAGGATGAAGTGACCCTGCCATCCCAACCCCTCCTGGCTACTGCACCACGCTTCGTCCGGAGACCCCTGCACACATGGATGGACAGACAAGAGGCCTTTCCCAAGCACCATGTCCCCTGCACCCTGTCGAGACAACACGGTTACCCAGCCACTGCACAGGCCCCACTCCCACCTGCCCCTGGCCAGACGCAGGCTACTGCAAGTGGAAGGACCCAAGTGGAGAGCCTCAAAGAGGGACCCCAGTTTCTGGAACCCAGCCATGGCCCCAGCTCATCTCTCCTACCTCCGGCCTTGCAGATGCTGTGTGTTCAGGTGGGTGCAGACCTGTCCCTAGTGCAGAGTGGGACTGGTCTGGGGTTGCTGGGCAGAGGGCAGTGATGGGTAGTAGGGTTGAGTGGGCATAACTGCCACCCCAGTCCACTGACAGCCCCTTCCTGCTCTTTCCAACTGCGTAGCACCTCCACTATTCCCTAATGGAGGCTCTGATCTCGGCTTCCCCAGCCTGGGCCCCTCCTCCCGTCTGGCCTGAACATGTCTGCTGCTGTCTTGCTAGAGCTCTGCAGGGCTCAGACCCCCCCCCATTCTCAACTCTGGGGTTGTAGAGACAGCCGGATGCCAACAGCCTGGCCCAGCAACACTCTGGATCCCCTGGACACACTGTCCTGTCTGGGGGCTGAGCCCCCACAGGGCAGCAAGGCCTGCATTGGAGCAAGGAGGGGAGGGAGCAGAGCCATGGCCTGTTCCTGTGACCCTGTGCAGGGATTAAATCCCCACAACCTTGGGTTTAATACTGCCCCAGGATGGGCTGGGTCCCACAGGAGCAAGCATGCTCTCACCATCCACGCTGGAGACCAGCTCACAGCTCTGCCTGGCTCTGTGGCACTTGGTTTATCATCCAAAAAGACTCTCTGGCTCCATCTCGGGGCCCTGTGCTGCCCACAGACGATGGCAAGGCAGGCCAGCGTGGTGGAGCTGGGCTGCCACTGGCACCGAGGCCACGGTGGACCTGGGGCTGGGTCACAGACCCTCTTTGGGAAGAGGAGAAGTGGACATTGGCAGCAGGACCAGCCCAGCCCTGGATCAGCATCCACAGCCTGTTGGGTGCCAAGCCCTGAGGAGCCATGTAGGATCAACTAGAGCAATGTGCAGCTAGAGACTGGGAAATTTTGGAGAAACACCACAACACGGCTGCCCTGCCACAAAATGCCCTTGTCCTGCCTGCAAGGAGGTCCTTTCTGTTTCTTCTGGTGTAAGACAGCATCTGTATGGGCTTGCATCAGCAGGATGACCATCCTTAGCAGCTGGCTGTGGGCTCTGGCTGTTACCTGGGGTTTCCTGGTTCATTTTTTGGCATGGAGAGCAGTAGCCATGATCGCCTTTGGGCTCTTGAGGAGTCTGGGGTTGGTGCTGGCTCACGATTTCCATCACAGGGTGCTGTTCTAGCCAACCCAGACTCATGTTTGGGGGCCCTGCCACTTCCTGGACCATCTACCCCTTCCCTTGGCAGTATGTTGTCTCTACCTTGTGTCAGGGCTGGTCCCCGACACTGTCTGCCCCCACCTGCTCTGGCACAGCCCCTGGCTCAAGCTACACCAGCAGTTCAGCCGGGCTTCTGCCATTACAAGTGCCTTTTCCCATATTTCTGCAGCCCTTCCAGTCATGCCAGCTCTGTTCCCCTCCAGCCTCCTCTCTGGTGCCTATGGATTCACCTACCAAATAAAGCAATGTTGGCGTTCTCCATGTGTCTGAGACTTTGTTCTGGCGCTAGGACCTGCTGAGGGCTGCCCCCTCCAAGGACAGTGCATAGCCTAGTGCTCATGTGGGTGCTAGGTTCAAGCACCTCCCAGCACCCAGCGGTGCAGAGGCCATGGCTCCAGAACTGTGTGGCTGCAGGAGTATGCTGGACACAGGATGGAGCTGCATCCCAGCAGGCTTTTTCACTCAGAGCTGAAAGCACTCCCTGTCTTGGGCCATGACATTGCCAGGCACTCTCTCCGTGCTGATGGGTCTGAGAGCTGGGGCAGGCTGTGGGCAGCCAGCTTTTCCTGGGCTGGTTCTGGCCCTGGGCCACTCTCTCAGGACAGGGATCAGACACCCTTCTTGGGACTGGTGCCCTGCTTGCCAGAGGCTGTGGGTAGGCAGCAGCAACACTGAGCCTTGTGCTGTCCTCGTAGTCTTAGAGTTGGCATAGTTAACAAGAATTGCATGCAGAAATACGGGATTGCTCCTCTCCTTTTGGCATCTCTTGCATCTCCAGAGCATTCCTGGGAGGCAGCAGCTCAGCCCTACTGCCAGCACCTGACTAGACTGCTGTTGGTGCCTGGGGTGAAGCAGCAGTGGGGGCAGTACTGGACTGCTCTGGAGGGCAGTGCCAGTGCAGCCATGGGTGGGCTGCTCAGGAGCAAGGCAGGGCAGCTGATGAGCTGCCAGCTGTGCTTTTGGGGCTGAGAGGAGCCCTACCCACTCCCTCTCACAGACTGCCAGTGTAGGGCTGGTCTCTGGTCTCTACCACCCTGCAGTGTGCGCTGGTATCACTGGGAGCAGACTGTGCTGAGACTCAGGCTGGGACTGGGCCCTGGACCAGGATTAGATTGGGAAT
Source organism: Upupa epops (assembly GCA_013397515.1). Taxonomy (NCBI): domain Eukaryota; kingdom Metazoa; phylum Chordata; class Aves; order Bucerotiformes; family Upupidae; genus Upupa; species Upupa epops. Next base: position 320,277 of record VZRI01007637.1, read on the forward strand.
CAACGTGACACCCAGACTTTAACAGAGTTTCAGATCAGGGTCAGATGGGATCAGTGCCAGACCTGGACTGGGACCAGATCCAGACTAGGACTGAGAGCTGGGTCTGGATTAGATGCATATCAGGGTCACACCGAGGCCCAGATCAGGGCCAGACCAGGCTCAGTCCCAGCCCTGGACTGGGACTAAGACTGGCCCAGACCCAAATCGGAGTTGCGTTGGATTCCGGGGTAGCCCCAGCTCGGGGCTGATTCCCAGCTCAGGCTCTCTCCCTGTCCAGACGGGCCGCAGCACCCAGCGGCCACCCTGGGCCCCGCGCTGGGCGGGGCTGAGCTGCCGCCACTTCCGGGTCTGAGGCTACTTCCGGCATTTTGCCCGCTCAGGGGCGGGGCTTCTGCCCGCTCTTCGCAGACCGGCTCTTCTGATTGGCTGAGCCTCAGAGCCGCTGGTGACGTCACGGCGTACCGTCCCGCCCCGCCCCGCCCCGCCCCATGGAAGTGTCGTGCGGCGGCTCCCAGCCGCGCTGCTCCCGGCCCGGCATGCAGGCGGTGGAGCAGGAGGGGCCGACCGGCGGTCCCGAGGGGGTAGTAGGGAGCAGTGAGGCCCCACCGGAGCAGTCACCGCCCAAGGCCGTCGCCGCTTTCGATCTGCTGGAGCTGGTGCGGAGTTACCGGCGGCTGGAGCTCTACCTGGAGCCGCTGCGGGATGCGGCTGAGGGCGTCCGCTCGCTTGTCCGGTAGGTGCGGGTCGCGCCGGGGTTCAGCTCGATCCTAGAGCCGCTCGTCTCTCACTGCCTCCCTTGTACGCAGGTGGCAGCGGCCCGTGTGCTCCCTTCTCGTCTGCTTCGGCCTCAACTTCCTTTTGCTGACCCTCGGCCGAGGTGCGTCTGGGGATGTAGGGCCGGGCCCCAGCACCGGCTCCCCGGGCTGACGCTGTCCCGCTTCTTGCAGCCGCCTGGTACTCAGTGCTCGCCCTCTTGGTCGCGGTGCCGGCCCTGCTGGGCTACTGGCAGGAGACGTGCCGGGCCCAGCCGCCGGAGCCGGAGCTGGTGCGCAGGCGGTACCATAGCGTTCGCAGGGAGGATCTGCGCAGGGTGCAGCTCTCGCGGCAGGAGGCCATCACCCAGGTCAAGAGCTTGTGAGTGTCTGGGGGGCCGCTGCAGCTAGGAAGGCATCTCTGGTCGTGGAAGGCAGGGGTTCGTGGCAGCATCACCCTGTGAAGTGTGAGAAGCCAGGGGGTGTGTTTGTGGTGTCTTCTTCTGAGTGTGAGGTCTCCTCCACAGCCTGATCCAGATGGAGGGCTTCTTGAGTGGGATGTGCTGCAGCTGCGAGGCAGTGTACCGTGTACTCTACTGGGAGAACCCTGCTGTCTCTTCCCAGTAAGTAGTACAGGGCCAGGCATCCTGTAGCTGGCTCAGTGGAGATGGAGGGGGGGTCTAGCCAGGCCTCTGGAGCCGCATTTGTTGTGCTTGGTCCTTGAAGAGAAGTTTCTGCTGTGGCATAAATTGGTCTGTCTTGACTGCAGTGTCCTGCTGCCTTTTCCTAGATTTTATGGGGCACTGTTGGGCTCTGTCTGTATACTTTACCTGCTACCCCTCTGTTGGGTCCTGGCCATCCTCAACAGCACCCTCTTCCTGGGTAATACCCAGTTCTACCAAGGTAAGAGACCTCCCTTAAAGTGACCTGTGTGTAATGGGTTGGGGAAAGGGTGTCTGAAACCTTGACCTCTCTTGCCACTCTTTGAGTCCAGTGCCCTTTGTCAGACTTCATCATGGGACTGGAACTCCCATGATGTCAGTGTTGGTAGGATGATGCTCAGCAGCCCAGGTTGGTTAGTGGAGTCCTGGGGCTCAGATGTGAGAGTCAGAATTGTGTCCTGGTGTCTGTCCTGACCTGGGTGCCATTTCCTGCTGTCCTCTGTGCTGCTGTCAACACAGCCTGTGTGAGCATCACCACTGCTCTCTGTCCCTGACCCTGCTCTGCAGGACTTGAAATACTCCTGGTGCCTGTGGCAATGTGTGATGCAGGCATGAAAACATGCTGTCAGAGCAGAGCAAAAGAGCTGAAGGTGCTCCCTGCAATGTTCTGGAAGATAATTTGTTGAGATCTGTGTGGCTGAACCATGACTAAGGCCCATACTGTTCCCTATCCTAAACTGGAGCAGCTGTTGGGGGGTTTCTTGCTGCCCTATTTTTGATCTGTGGGCAGAGGAGGACTCAGAGTGCTTGATGGGTGAAGATTTTATGTGTCAGTGTTCCACCCTGAAGCACAGGAGATCAGCTCTTGCAGCTGGCTTTTCTGTGGTGGGGCTGGGAGGGAAGTGCCACATGGCTCTAGCTGCGTTCTCCTCTCACCAGTGATAATGGAACTTAAGGCCTCAGTTGAGCAGTGTGTGGGAACCAAACCCCTTGAGAGCACTCCAGAGCCTGCTGAACCCCTGCCAGCTTCTGTCCCCCCGGATCAGACCCCCACACCCACCAGCACAGAGGTGAGATAGAGACAGATCTGGCAGTCTCGGGGTGGGAGCTGCAGCATCAGCCGTTTATTCTGTATCCCTTTATTCACACACTCATTTTAGCTGCTTTGCTAAAGGTCTCTGAGCACTTCCTGAGTTATTGGGGGGCTGCTTTGCTTAGTCCATTAGGTCCATGTAAGGACTTGTGGTCTGTGGAGGCAGAGGCTTACCTCACCTTTTGAGACTACAATTTCTCATGGGGCTCCTGGGGACGTGGTCTTTTGTCCTGGAAATAAGGGCTCATGTGGGGATACAGTAGGGCTAGCTCTGTGAATCTCTTGCAGGACCTTACTCCTGGCAGCGTGGAGGAGGCAGAGGAGGCAGAACCTGATGAAGAATTCAAAGATGCTATTGAGGTTTGAGGCCAGTGGGGCTGGGCAGTGCCTGCAAGGCAGCTGAGGTGGGAAGGATTGAGGGTCATGTGAGGCAAGCTGGGGGCTCAAGGGTGGTGGCTGTGGGGCTGGCTGTGCATCTGACTCCATCTGTACTGCCTCTCTTGTGTCCCATGCTGCGGGAGAAGGAGAACCAGCTGCTGGTCATGGTGAGTACTGCTGTGCCAAGGTGTGCAAGAGGGGCATCTCCTGCCAGCTGGAGATGGTAGCCTTTGTGTGCTTTGCCTATAGTGATACTGGGTGGAGTTTCCTGCTTGTTAGGTGCCCATCTCAGATGGGATGCTCTGCAGCCTTTAAGTGTGCCCCCAGCCACCTCTGTGTGCTCAGCTGGCTCTGCTCTCTGCAGGAGGATGATGAGAGCTCTCAGTGCTCAGCAGATTTTGATCTCAGCCTCCCGGACAATGGTTTTATGAGCAAAAATGAGGTGATCCGCAGCAAGGTGTCTCGTCTGACTGAGCGCCTGCGCAAGCGCTGCCCCAGCAACAACTTTGGTAAGACTGGGGTCAGGTGCTGCCTGAGGGAGCTCAGCAGGGTGGGGTTTGTGCTGCTCCCAGTGGTGAACACTGAACTGGGAGTGGACAAGATGGTGTGCTGCTGTGCTGAAGTGTCAAATGACCTCTCCTACATGTGCCTTCCTGGCACTCTCAGGAAGGACAAGGATGGGAGGTGGGAAGGTGCAGCAGTATCATCTCTGAGCTAAGCCTTTACAACAGCTGTGTGTGTTCCTGTGCTTCTTGTAGTCCCAGGCAGTAGAGTTCTGCCTGACTTTTGTTCTTTATTCCCAGGGAGCTGCACAGGCTGCGCAGCCACCTTCTCCGTGCTCAAGAAGAGGGTGAGTATTCAGTTTCTACCCCAGCTTGTTGCCCGCAGCTGGGGCAGAGGTGTCCTATGTGTCGGGATCAACTTGGTTTCCTTTGGCATCTCAGCTGGCCAGCCTTAGTCACAGCCTGGCAGCAGCTGATCTCAGCTAAGTGTTGGGTGTTATCAAGTGCCTAAATGTACCAGGGATGCCCTGTGCTGTAGAGAGTATGATCTGTGTGTCTGCTCCTTTGGAAGCTGAATCTGCTGAGCTGTAGAAGACAGCTGCTCTGTGCCCTGGTTCAGCCAGTTCCCTGTGTTCTGAGAGTTTTCTGATGAAGCAGGGCATGGGGCTGCTTGTGGGAGCTGGAGACACAGACACTATCTCCGTTGTCTTATCCGAGCCTGGGTGTGTGGTAGTTGATGCCCCATCCCCCTGGGCACTTTTGGGAAGGCTGTATCTCATGTCCCCTTCAGACCCATCCTGTTGTCTTTCTGCTGCCTCCCTGTCTCCATGGTCCCCTTTTACTACTGGGTTAGTCTGGTGTGCATCTGATGTTCTGTGGAGCTTGTGTCTCTCCAGTGCTATGGCGTGGGAAGTGCCACTGTCCTTAAGCTTCCCAGTGCTTTCCCAGGCTGAGCATTGGCTTCCCGTGCAGTTAGAGCACACTTGGATGCAGATCCAATGGTAGACCTGGGTGATGTGTCCAGACTGTGTTATCAGGTTGTTCCTCTGCTGATTTTGTTGGAACCCGCTCCACTTTGTCAGGGAATGCTGCTAGCAGGGCTGTGGCACTGGAGTTTACTGGGAATGGTGTCCCAGGCTGAAACATTCCAAAACAGAAAGGTAGTCAGGTCTTAAGTGCTCTCTGATAGATTCTATCAGGCAAGAGGAAACAGCTGGGGAAACAAAAGGGTTTATTAAGTCTCTCTCTAAGCAGAGAAAGAGGAAAAGGCCCAAGCGGGTGACAAACAAAACCAGAACCTCTGTCACAGTGCTGTTACGCTCATTCTGAGAGAAGGAAGGTGGGGAAAGCTTTCTGTAGCTGTCTTTGGCTTCAGATCAGCTCCCCTGGGGAGAGGGACACACACACAGCACAGTACAGCAGCAGCAACAGGGGCAGACCCACCCGTAGGACACTTCAGACCCCGATTTCCTGACCTTCTGCCAAAGGTTGAAGAGTTACAAAGTCTTGAGCTTCTGGAGCAGACAGTTCTGCTAAGCTGGAACAGCAAATGCCGTTCCAGGCTCCGTTCTCCTGCTAACTTGAGCATCGCCAGTCTCTTTCTCAGTGGCAAGCTGTGACAACAGCTTCTCTTCCTACTGTTCCATAAACTGGGATGGCAGCAGCCACGTGGCCCAGCCATGTAGTGAGAACACAACGGCGGCTATGACAGCAAACCAGCAGGGAACCTCCTCCCTCCTCCAGGGTCTTGGGCTTTTCTTCTTTAAGCTTAGCTCACCACTCCAGTGTGTTCAGGCTTGTGGTGATCAGTGTAACTGCTCCACTCAGTGTGGGGAGGAATCGGCACTGGTGGTTTCTCTCTATGCCCGCCTGCTTCGCTGTGTGGGTGGGAGAAGGGCTGTGTGCTGGCACAGCATGAAGCTGCCAGTTCTGGCATGGCACAGAGCTGGAGACATCTGGCAGCACACAGGGCATGCTGCCACTGTAACCTCACTGCCCCACAGCCCTGCTCTGGAGAGGCTTGTGGCATTCTAGCCCTGGTGGGTCCACCCAGCTGCCACACGGTGCTCCAGGGAAGGGAAGAGCGAGTTTGGTCACCCCTGAGCAGCCTTTTATTGGGGTGCATGGTAAATGGGAATGCCTCTGCAGCCCCCCACCCCGGTGTAAACCAGTCACAGCCCCCTCCTTGGAAACTCTGCTCCTTCCTGTCCTGGCATCCTTTGCCCACTCAAATGGGTCATTTAGCTGTTAAGGCTTCAGCTTCTCTGAGCAGTGGACGGGATGGGAGGGGGGCCTTTCTGCCTTCCCTCACAGTCTAAATCAGAACATTAGTTTGGGAACAAAAGGAAAGGAGAGGTGGGACCAATATCTGATTTTGCTAACCTAGAACAGACGGTCTGGCAGTAGTCCCAGCATAGTATCTCACTTCCATCTCTCTCCACAGCGGAGCTGCAGTAACTGTGGGAACAGCTTCTGCTCCAGGTGTTGTTCCTTCAAGGTCCCCAAGGCTGTGATGGGAGCCACGGGTAAGTGGAACAGTGGAGGAGTGCAGAACTCCTCACTAGTGCTGTCTGCCTCAGCCCTGCAGGGGAGGGGAGGTAGGACCTGCCTGGTGCAGCCTGGTTTGGGACAGAGTGGTGATGGGTTTGCTGCTCTCTGAGCATCTCCAAGGCTGGGGTCCCTAGTCTGTGGGGGAAGAAGTGGAGCATCTCTGACACCTGCTTTTCTTTCCAGCCCCAGAGGCTCAGAGGGAGACGGTGTTCGTGTGTGCTCTGTGCAACCAGGTGCTCACCAAGTGACTGAAACTGGTCCAGCCAGCTCCTGGGTCCTGCAATGCCTGACAGCTGGCACAGTGGGCACCCCCTGGGTTGCTTGGTTCCCAGTGTGGTGTCACCCTGCCAGAGGACACTCAGGCTTGCTGCTCCTCCTGCCAACACCAGGCTGGGGGTGGACTTGCCCTCCTTCCCATGCAGCACCTGCAACGCAGTGGGTCCCTTTGTTGGAGCATTGCCCACAGCTGTGCCCTCATCCCTGGGCACTCCCTGGCACTCCCTGTAGCCTGTTGTGTACTTGTCCAGGCCCCGTGGTCTGGCTCAGGGGTGAAGGAGCCATCCTTCCCACTAGTGGTCCTACCTCCACCTCCTGGGTGGGGCAGAAAACCTGCAGGATTCTGTCCCTACACTTCCCAGTACTGTGCTAGGTGACTGTTTTTGGGATCAAGTCAGAGCTCTGTATTACCAGAAGATGTGGTCTTGGCTTAGATGAGACCCTGCAGGTCATTCCTGTGCTCCCCAGCCTCACTGCTGGAAGCTTTAGTCATGTTCTCCCTCCGTAGTTGGCTGTAGTGCAGAGGAGACAAGAGGGTAAGTTTTGGGCTGGACTGTGTGGCCGAGTCTCCAGCTTTAGATTGAGAAGAGGCACAAGTTGGTGCTGCTCTGTGCACTTGGTGACTGCTGCTTTTTACTACAGATTAATATATAAGTGTACATAGAGAATGCCCAATAAATCTCTTGCCCTCAGGTGGCCCTTGTCTTTCCCCGGTGAAAGCTGTCCCGTGTAACCTTGGTATCTCTGTGGCTTGGCCCTGTTGTCCTGCAGCTGGTCATGGATAAATGGCATGTCTGTGCCACCAGCTGCCCTTGTTTTCTGGGGTTTCCATTTCCTCTGGCCTTGTTTGCTCCCGCTCAGGGTTGCGTGCAGCTGCCCCTCCTCAGCTGTGCCAGGCCACATCCTGCTGGGCTTTCTCTGCCTCCTAGAGCTGTTCCTTCCCCTGCCCTACCCAGGCAGTGGTCCTGGTAGCTGCCTGCACACACAAGGGTGACCTTTTCCTGCATGAACAGCAAATCTCCCAGCTATCCCAGGAATGTGACCCTGGCTGCTGTGTAGCTGGGCACAGTCACTGCCTGAGTCCCTGCCAGCCAGCTGCAACTACATCCACCACCCCCCCTGCTTGCTGGGGAGTCTGGGAGGGCTGGTGCACTTGAATTGACGTTGCCCACTGTGCTGTGACACCCACCAGCCTGAGAACTCGCTGTGGACCCAGGTCTCACCGCTGATTCTACACCCCACCATTGTGGGAACTCGTGTGGGCAGCCCTGGGGGCGGTCTGAGTGCTCCTCTGAGATGAGGAAAGGGTTTATGAGTCCACAAGCTGCACCCTATGGAAACTTTAGGGGAAAACTGGTCTTGGCAGTGATGGTGAGGGTTCCTGGGTTGTACTGTGTGTGCTCCAAGGCTAGGGTGTGTGCAGGGGGGGCTGGCATGCCAGGGATCAGCAGTTAAGTTACTGGAGGCAGTGGAGCAGCTGCAGTACTGGGGAGGGAGCTGTAGCTCCCGGAGAGGTACAGGCTGGTGTTTGTAGGTGGGGGTGTATCTGCAGCTGGATAAGTACTGGTGTTGAGCTGTAGAGCTCAGACAGCTGCCAGCAAGAGGCAAAGAAAAGTTCCTTGTCTTTTTGTAGAGCAAACACTTGGGGAGTGATGGGTCTGAGCCCATGTGTGTCTAAACACTCCCTGGAAAGATGCTAATAACCCAAAATACAGAGGACTACAGAGAAACGTGGGCTGGGGAAGAAGGGGCGTCGTTGGGGCACTTCATGTTTTGCAGTACAATGATATCACTGATGAAGTCCAGCCCCGTGGCACTGTGCTTGGCAGCCTCTCTCTGAATGCACTTTCTAACATGATGGGAGATTTTTCCATGTTGGTCAGGGTGAGGGACAGGAACTGCCTGTTCCTGGGGTGAGGATGTGGTGGGGGCTGCTTGTACATCCCCCTGGCTGCAGCAGGTTGAGGGAGTGGGCTTCCCAGTACAGAGCAGGTGACCAGTGGCCTTGTTACCTGGGAGGAGGATGGGCAGAGGCATCCTGCAGCCTCAATTGCCCTCTTGTCCCTGGAGGCTCCTGTGTCTGGGCCAGCTCCAGTAAGAAGCTGCATTGGCAGCTGTCAGGCACTGAGTAAAGATCCCAACAGCTGCCTTTGTGCCTGCTTCACCCAGCAGGATGGGTGGATGCAAGAACATGCTGGGTAAACAAGACCAGAGCAGGGGGTTGCCTGCCTCATCTGCTGTGACTGGAGGGCTGCTGGGGCAGTGACAGCCCTGCAAGGGTGCGTTCTTGGGCTGGAGGAGCTGAGCTGAAGGGCAGCACCCTTTTGCCATCAGAGGGGCCAGGGTGAGGGTTGCCTGGGTTCTAGTGCTGCTGGGCAGTTGGCCCTGGTGAACTTTTTAGAAGGAGGCTGGAGGTTGTGGGGTGGGAGGTCTGGGAGCTGCAGACAGGACTTTAAGGTAGCATTGAGGCAGGCTGCCTGGTCTGGGATCTGTCCTCAACTATGATGCCCCTAGGTTCCTCACATGTGCCTCCAGCTCCCGGTATGTGGGTCTGCCCCCCAGGGTAGTGGATAGAGAAACTGTTCTAGGAACACTCAGATCCAGGTGTGTGGCTCCAGCAGCAGTGATGCCTCTGTTCCACCCATCTTCTCACCACCCTCCTAGGCTCTCTGAAGCAGCAGGGATGCTTCAGTCTCCAGCTGTGCCTGTTAGCACTGGGAACCTCATCCCTTGGCATGGCCAGGCTGCCCAGCCTTGGACTCTGGAACAGAGTAGAGCTAGAGCCCAGGGCCTGCTCCTCCAGGTTACCTTGCTCCCCGAGGCTGCCCCGTTCAGTGGGTGGGACTGCAAGCCCTGTCCCATCCTTTTTGGGGTCCCTGAGTGACTGTTACGAGGCCCATGAACCAGAGGTTGCTGGACACAAGGTTCTGAGAGGCAGAATAATTTACTGTGATGTGAATGGGCAAGGGGTGCCTGTGTCGATGCTCATCAGGGGTTTGTGTGAGGGGTGTAACAAGGCTGGTTTGGGGGGCTTGCAAGTAGAACCCCTGCCACTGAGCCACGTGAGATGAGAAGAATGAGGGGGCCCAGCTAAGGACCGTGCTGTTCTGGACATTTGATCTTGAGGGGTCTATTCTGTGGGGAGACCAGGGTGGGAGGGACCTGCGCTAGCTGGGGTGGGCTCCTGCACAGGTGGAATACTCCAGGGCTGAGATGTGAACTCAAGGCAAGGGCATGGGATGCTCTGGTGGGCTGCAGCAGGGAACTAGGGGTGTTGAGGATCTAGGACATGATGTCTGGGAGCTGGGCAGATGTGGAGTATGGGTCTCAGATGGAGCCAAGGGATCTCAGGATCCCTGGTACAGGAGTCCCAGGTGTGCTGGGCAGAGGTCCCTTGTGCAGACCAGGACTCACAAGCGTGCAGAGCAGAGCTCAGGGTGCAGCCTAAGCTGCTGGGTGTGGGTAGTGGTCCTGGAAATTAAGCAAAGGTCTCAAGGGTACAGAGCAGGGCTCTTAGGAGGGAGCAGGGGTCCTGGCTGTGGATCAAGTCTCCCAACTGGAGCAGCTGGGGGGATGATGTGGGGACAGAGGAGGGTCCTGGGGCATAGCCAAAGAACTCAGGGGATCAGAGCTGGAGTGCAGCTAGGGATGCTGGGGGTACAGGTGAGGTACCAGCATCAGGCCAGTCCAGGAGTCCTGGGACCGGGTGGGGTGGGCAGAGCCCTAGAGCTGCCCAGCCCCATAGAGCAAGGGGTGGTAGAGGGGGCAGGGGTAGGAAAACATGAACTTGACAGCAAACTTCATCTCCTTGTTGTGCTTCTGCCAAGGGTAGACAGCGAGGAGGAGTAGGCGGCCACCCACCTTGCGGCCCATCACCAAGAAGCTGCCGTTGAGGCTGTCAAGCTGGGGACAGGGGCAGGCACCTGCATTCCTCATGTGCAGCACCATCTTCTTGGTGTCCTTGCGTTTTAGCGGGCCCAGTTTCAGCACCTTCTTCTTCTGGGCGGCCACCAGCCGCCGCTCCCCATTCTCTTCTGTCATCTCCTTGATGCGCATCTTCACCACTGTTTGGGGCAGCCATGAGGCACAGCTAGTGGGGGGGCACCTGCCATGGGGTGCTGCAGGGGGTGTCTAGGCCAGCTGTCCGTGCAGGACACACTGCAGCCTGCCCCCTGGGGTGGGACCCAGACTAAGGGTCTCTGAGGAAGTAACTTTGTGGGGAGCACATGGGGCTGTTTGGGAGGGTTCTGCAGAGGACCTTAGTGATCCTCCCGAGCGTCCCATTCTGTCACCCCACTGATGTCTTCTGTACAGCCATCCCATGCACACACCACCGAAGGAAGTAGCTTGGAGGGTCACCCATGGGACTGTCCCCATACAAACATGCCCTCTAGCCATCTACTGTCTGGGTTCTCAGAGCTGGGAGAGGGAGCCCCTTGTCTAGGGGAGGGACAGGAAATGGACCCAACCACTCACCGAAGTCACTGGAGCACATCTGTTCCATCATGCCATCTGCCTTGTGCTCCATCTCGCACTGGGTGCAGATCTTGGACACTGTGGTGAGAGATCAGCCATTGTCACAGCTCCCTGCTGCTGACACCTGTCATCTGGGCTGGCTCTGCCAGGACATGCTGGCAGAGCCCCAGCATCTCCCCTGTTCCCTGGGCAGCAATGCCAGTGAGGGGGGGGAGTACAGAGCACCTTGCTGGTCAGCATCCCACCCCCCAGGACGAGATGAGGTATGCAGATACCCCCTGTCCAGATGTCAACACTTTGTGGTACAGTAGCAGCAATGAGGGTATCCTCAGCTGAAGAGGCACAGCCCTGAATTTAACCCTGGGTTGACATCCTTCCCCCCCTCCCTCCCCTCTGAGGGGACAGCCGAGACCCACAGATGAAATAGGCTTTTTGCTGCTGGGATGGGACCCAAGAGGAAGAGCAGGTGGTTTCCCCCAGAGACTCCCATCTCATCCTCTGTTCACCCCCAGCACTCCTCTCTGCCTTCCCCTTCCCTGGGAAGCTCTACGAGCAGCTGAGTGTCCTACTCTCCTGGGGCCAACTGGCTCTGTGTCCCCCAGGCAGCAAGACATGCCCAGCCAAAGCAGCTAACACAGCTGCTCCTGTGCCCTGCTGCAGACAGAATGCTTGCCCAGTGCCAGCACCCTGTGCTCTGCATTGAGGGGTGCAGGGGAGCTGCAGGGAGACCTTGTATGAGAGTTTTCAGCTGCGTGGGGACACGCTGATGGCAGGTGCCCCACGGGTGCCTCCTATCCCATCACGGACACCTTCCTGCTTACCTGGTGGCGGAGTAGCTTTGCTGTTCCCAAACTGGACTGCGATGCAGAGCTCGTGATCAGAGGGGAACTTGCCACAGTGCAGCATTTCAGGCCAGGGAAAGCCATAGGACTCCATGACAGGGGCACAAGAGTCCCGCACCACCTCGCAGAGGGAACGGCAAGGGTAGACCGGCCGGTCGAGGCACACGGGGGCGAAGAGGGAGCAGAGGAAGAGCTGGGTGTCGGTGTGGCATTGCTTGGCGAGCAGGGGCACCCAGCTGCTGGCCTGTTGCTTGGCCTCGGCCATGCTCTCGTGTTCCAGCAGGTTGGGCAACCGCATGCGCTTGTAGCCCACGTCGCGGCAGAGCTGCATGTCGGGGGGGATGTCGAGGCACTGCGGCTCTCGCCCGTAGAAGCGCCCGTGGGGCAGGCTCTCGGGCTGCCAGCCGTAGTAGTCGTAGTGCTGCCCTTCGCCAGGGGACCCGGCCAGCGCCAGCGCTAGAGCCAGCAGCGTAGGAACCCGGCCCCCAGCGGCTTCGCCCGCCCGCGGCATCGCCGCTGCCCTCCCGCCGCTGGCTGCGAGCGGCCGGTGCGGGGCTCGGCGGCGGCTGCTGCTGCTGCTGCCCTGGCACCTCCCCCGCTCGCCGCCCTTTCTAAGGAGCCCGGGAGGGTCTCGCCTCCAGCCAATCTGCTCCGGCTGCCGCCCCCACCCCGGGTTGGCCTCCCGGCCCCTCGCCAGCCTGTTCTGCCAGCCACCCTCTCAGATCTCCCTCTGCGGATCCCTCTCCCCCCCAAGCCCCGTAGCCCAGCCTGGCTCCCTGTGCCCCCCTGGGGTGATGCCTTCTGCAAGAGCTGCCCCTTGTGGGTCCCCATCTCTGGAGCGACTGCAGATGTGGTGCTGAGGGACGTGGGTTAGCGGTGGACTTGGCGGCGCTGGGTCAACTTTTGGTCTTTATGATCTTAAAGGTCTTTTCCAACATCAATTGTTGGATTCTAAGGTGCCCTCCTTGTCCAACTAGCTTCTCCGCCCATGTCTCACCTGGTGCCCAAGAGGCATGGGAAGGGATTTTACCTTGTGCCCCCTTTCAGTCTCCTGTGACCCATGGGGTATGGATTTGGGGATGTTTGGGGTGCAGGGGATGGAGGAGCAGGCCGCTCCAAAATCTTCATGAGGCAGCACTGGGGGCAGTTAGGGTACCTGCGTGGCATCAATGCTAAAGTACTGTCATGGTCACAGGGTCCTTATTTCTCATGGATGTCCTTGCCAGTGTGCACCCCAGGCAACTCATGGTCTGCTGGGCACAGACATAGCTGGGGTTACACCTGCCAGCACAGGGCTTGCACTCAGTCTCCACTTGTACCTGGGGCACAGGCAGAGCTGGAGCCCAAGGCAGGTGAGATTCCTGCCAGGACTGCATTCCCCCATCCCCTTGGAGATGGGCTGGGGGTGCAAGGCTCAAGAGCCCATTAGAAACCCATTTGTCTGCAGGGGTTATCTGGGGGACCTCTTCCCCTTCCCATGACCGATGCCCCTGCCTGGCCAACAGGCTCTGGTCTGCCTCTGCTCCTGGACCACCGGATAAGGTGGCTCTGTTAATGGGCAACAGAGCAAACAGCCTGGTGCAGGGAGTGATAGCAGCTGCTCTTTGCCCCAGGCTGGGGGCAGGGACCGTCTCCCCAGTCTTGGTGGGATCCACCTGCTTTGAGGCTGTGAATCTTATCCTCACAACATCCACCTGCCCGCAGCCTGTCCTGTCCATGCTCTCCATCATGGATGCAGCACCATCACGGCATTGCTGCTTGCTACTGGCCTGAGGGTGGGCTGAGCCCATTGTGCCCTGACCAAACCCGAGATGGCACCATTAATGTGTAACTTCTGGGGAGCTCGATAAGCTAGAATGGCCTTTTATCAGGGCTGCCCGGTAGCAGGAGGGAGGGTGCTGGAGGCATCAAGCTGTCACAACAGGAGTGAGATTGCCTGGAGATAAATGCTGATAGAAAATAACTAATCCGTGATGGATGGGCTGGGGCAGGGCGTAATTGCCATGGGAGCTACTCTGGGAAGGAGCTAGTGAGGCCTGGGAGCAGGAGAGGGGAGGTGGAAGCTGAGGGAACCTGCATGTGCAGGATGCCCAGCATATCTTGCCCTGTGGGTGTGAGGTGTCCCTGGGTTGTCCCCAGGGCACTGCCAGTACTGATGCTGTGCTGCTCTTTGCCATGGATTGGCTCCTGGCTCTCAGCCCACCCCCAACCCCTGGAGTCCCTCTCATGAAACTACTGAGGGTGTTAAGCCTCCTTGTACCAGCTGGCAAGCCACCAGAAGAAGGTGAAAGGGCTGGCAGAACAGGTGGGTGGAGTAAGGGGCTCCCTGCCAGCTGTCCTGGTCCCCCATCTGTCACTACGTCTTCATTAGAGCCATTGAGTCAGCTCCTGGCAACATGGCCAGGCTTGGGGGAAGCAGGAGAGGGGGGGATCTGTCCGCTGCTCCTACTCTGTCAGGTGTCCCAGCAGCCTTGTCCCCAAACAGACAGTGCTTCTGCTCTTGGGAAGGTTTCTGCTGCACCCCCATTGTTTCCTCAACTGTTTCCCACCCGGGAAGGCTCAGGGAAGGTAGGTCTGGCCTGTACCCCGGGGAAGGGGATGGCCTCAGGGCAGCTGGAGCTGGCACCTTTCCTGTGTCCTGTCTGTGCGGGCTGCTCCATTGTCCAGCTCCCCATCCTGGGAGTCCCCCCTGGCTGGGGGACTGACACCTGTGCCTGTCACTCTGAGGAGCTGCCTGTGCCACTGCCTGTGTCACCTCTCACAGCAGCGAACCTGCAAGTGGAGCCATGGGGGCTGCCCCCTCCAAGGTGGGTACCTCAGGGACAGCCAGCCCAGGGGGGCATCATACATAAAGGGACATCCTCTGGGGGTGCCCCATCTGCCCTGCAGGGATTTGTGCCTGATTGTAGTACGGAGCAGGTCTGGACCAGGGGAGCAGCAAGCTCAGGGAAATGAGATGCTGAGCCAGGGTACTGGCTCCTTCTTTCCATCCTCCCCTGTGTTGTCCCTGTTCCCTTTCCCACTGCAACTTTGGGTGCTGCCAACTTTGTTACCGTGGGCAGAGCTGAATCCCCTGGATCTGGGTGGGCTGGGTGGTTTCCCCACCTCCCTTCTATCCTCTCCATCCTCTCATCCTCCCTGTCCCAGACCCATTCAGGCATCTGGGACGCACCAGTACCGGGCACGGGCTGTGCCCACCGTGGAACAGGGACTCTCAGGAGGGTACAGGACATTGGGGCTGTACGTACAGGCACACTGGCATGGGGGGCAATGCAGGGCTCCGCGGAGGTGGCCCTGCCTGAGGGTGGCCGCAGGAAGTTGAGGCACGGCCGGGGACACCGACCGGTCTCGGGGCCGTGGGACCAGCAGAGCAGAGAGCGGGCAGGATAGTGGTGGCGGTGCCCTTGCCCTGCGCCCACACTCGCTCCCGCTGGCCCGGCAGCTCCAGGAATGCTCTTGGCAAGGCTCCCGGACCAGCTGCGGAGCCAAGGCTTCCCTGGAGCCCTCCCAGCCCCCTCCCCCGGCAGCTCCTGGTCCTGCCCACCTCCCCCAGCCTGCACACAGACCTCCTGTTCGCTGCCAGTACCCCCCGGCCCTGGCCCCGATGCCCCCGCTCTGCGGAGCAGGGAGGGAGCAGGTCCCGGGTGACGACGTCTTTGGGTCAGAGCCCTCTTGTCTCGCAGCATGGAATCGTGCATGGGGACACAGGGACCCTCTCTGCAGAGCTGCCCCCTAGCCCAGGTCCCTGCCTCACCGAGGAGGTGGGAAAAGCCACCCGCGTCTGCTCCCAGCCCTGGTGCTGGGGCAACACTCACGTAACCCCAGCTCCTCTCTCCATTGCTCTGAAGCTGCGTGCCCAGTGCTCGCCCGTTTGCAGGAGGGTGCTGTGTGTGTCCTCCTGTGGAGAGTGCTGGGGGGTCCCAGTGATTTGTGGTCCTGGCACCACCCACTGAGATGGACAAAGCTGGACGTGGCAGAACTGCGGACCCTACAGAGGGGAGCCCATCCTCAGGGCACCCACCCATCCTCAGGATGCTCAGACTGCAGGGCTAGTGGTCCCCAGATCAGGACAGTCTCCATGTCCTGCAGGAAGGGGCAGATTGGGGGGTGGTGGGGGTGTCCCTATTTGCCAGCAGCTCCAAGTGTGGGAGGTATTGCATACTAGTGCACACACCTGGCATCTCCTAGGAAAGGTTATCGGGTAATCATCCTGCCCTGCTGTCTCTGTGCCTCCCAAATGTCAGTGTTGTCCTCACTAAGGATATGAGCATGAGCTCATGCTCTGCCTCCCATTAATGAACACCCCCACTCAGCATTCTGTGAAGCAGCTGCCAAGGCCTGGCCCTGCCATGCCCCTTTGAAGCAGACTTGGAGCTGCTGGCGGTCCTCACAGACTGGGGAGGGGGCTTGGCATACAACAGGTGCAGGATGGGACCCCAGGAGTTGGTCACAGGCCGATCACAGGGCTCCAGCTGTCCTCCATGTCCTCAGCCACTGCATTAGGACTGCAGGGAGAGTCGGGGTGTTGGGATGGGGTGCAGCACTGTGCACCCACAGACATGCTGGGGACACCCCCTGGTGCTGGCGTGGAAGTCAAGTATAGGGGCTAAACGAGGGGCACTGCTGGAGCATGGCTGCCACAGTATGGTGGGCACAGGCAGACTGGTTGTGTGAGGCTGGCCTTAAGGCGCCCAAGGGTGCCCCATGTCTGTCCTGGAGTGTTGGGGTCAGGGGGTCTGGGGGGGTCAGCCAGAGGCAGAGACAAGGAGAGGTCTGCATGGTCTGTCTACAGGACTGGTTAAGCCTCATCACTGCAGGCACAGGGGAGGACTTAGGAAGGGGAGTAAAGGCAGCTCTGGCTGGCAGCAGTTATCAGTGCATCCACCCCCACTGCCAAGCAGCCTAAAAATAGCCCCTTGGGGCTCAGCAGATGGAGCAGAAAGGCCAGAGCCCTATTGCTGTAGGCATCCTGCCAGATCCCTGCATAGTGCTGTGGGCCTGGAGGCAGCAGGGCCACGATGAGCTTCGGGGCTACCCTGAGCCCCTAGTGCCACTGCTCCTATGGCTTGGGATCCAGTCAGCTATGCCAGCCCGTCTCCGCCTATGTCCTGCCCTGCTGGGAGCCATGGCATGATATGGATTGGCACGGGGTGGTACAGCATGTCATCAGTCAGCACCCTCGGCATGGAAATCAGCAGGGTCTGTCCCTGCTCCATTTAAAACTGGGAAGACTACCATGGTGCATCCTGCGGGGGAGGGCTGGCATTACGTGGTGGGCTTCAGAGAGCCCGGGGGCTGCAAGCCTAAGGGCCATGTGGAGATGGAGAGCATTGTGGGCAGGCCCAGGTTGTCGGAGTCTTGCTTGTCACTGGGCATGGCTTGCTCCTGGGTTGTGTGGCTATCAGAAGGCTTCCCCATGATGATGTGAAGATGCTCCACTGCAGGCTACTCCTTGAAACATCCTCTGGTCCTGCAGACAGGACGTCCGGGGCTTGTGAGGCAACTGGAGGCCAGAACTAAGGGTACAGTTCCTGGGCTGGGTTGGTGCAGCCAGAGACATCCCTGAGGCAGCACCCTAGGCAGATGGGCAGAGACTGAAGTGGCAGGGACAGCTGGGCTCACTGGCCACTCTCGGCCCCTTGCCACAGTGTGGGAGTTCAAACTTCATTTCCTGGCAGGAGCAACATTGCCATGGCAACCGGCAGGGCGCTGCCAGGCAGGCAAGCCCTGACGTGGGTACCAGAAGGAGATGGGATGCAGGACTTGGGGGCACCTGGGGATACACCTGGATGTGGAAACACGTGCATGAGTGCCTGGGTGCCCACATGGGTGCTACAGGCAGATGTGGGCATCCAAGTGCATGCACAAATGCCTCAGCTGTGTGCATGAATGTGCGTATGTGCATGGGAGAGTTCAACCCTCACCCGAGGAGAGACTTTTGGCTCTGTGGCATCGTTTGGGCAGGACGTAACCCATGAAAGCTATGGGTTCTGCAGTAGCTTTGTGTCTGTGAGGGAGATGAGCCCTTAGACTCAGGTCCCTGCCTGCATGCGTCCTTTGGTCAAAAAACCTTGCCACACTCCAGGGGCTGCCTGCCAGCCACCTCAAGGGCTCTGCCTGAAGCCTGGACTGGTGGCTGGGTTAGGTAGCAGGAGTCAGACGAAGCTGCCGCTGTTTTGTCGGGGCCTCTGTACCTTTGGCAGCCAGCCGGGCTCTGTGGGTAGCCTGAGCAGATGTGCTGGCAGGACCCCGCGCTGATTTCAGCACCTCCCAAGTGCTGAAGGAAGGGCTGGTTGTCTCCTGTCTCACCAGGGCCTTGTGCCCAGCTACCGCATCCCTCCCTCCTCGCCATGGCCCCAGCTGTGAGCGGGTACCTCCTACTTTTGCGCCTCGGGAGAGCCCCAACTCCCCCCGTTTTTGGCATTTTTTCGGCTCTAATTGAGCTGTCAAAGGACAGAGATAAGAAGGAATTCGTTCCTCTCCTCTTTGATGTCTGCCTGCTGCTCCAGAGCCCTGCACCAGCTGCAGACCCTTCACAAACAAAACATCTTCAGACGAGATCTATGGGCACGGCGGGCTGCCAG
>VZRI01007637.1:365693-384771 GCA_013397515.1 Upupa epops
TCTCCGTGTCCCAGCCCTGACCCCCCACACCCTGACCCAGCCTTGTCTCCTACCCCGGAACCCAGTCCTGACCCAAACCCCAAGTCCCAGCCCTGTCCCCTTACCCTCTCTCCCCTACCACCTGTCCCAGCCTTTTCCCCACCGCGTGTCCCAGTCCTGATCCCCACCCCCGTCCCAGTCTTGTTCCCACTCCACGTCCCAGCTCAGCTTTGCCTCCTACTCTGTGGCCCAAACCTTCACCCCTACCCCCCTGTCCCAACCCCTGTCCCCCAGCCCTGTGCCCCTCTCTGCTGGCACACAGCCCCTGGGTAAGATGACGTGAAGCAGACCCCGTAACTTCTGAGTTTATCAAGTCATGGGATGTTGCCAGCAGTGGCAGCTTCTGCGGGCAGGGCAGTTCTGCAGCACCCCTGCGTGCTGGGTGTGCCAGGCTGCTGGGCACTGGACACTGGTTTTCACTGTGTCCTCCTGCAGGGCACATCCCCTCCATCCTTTATGCTGCCCACGGGGCTCTGTGTGCTGCCTGCTGTGGGGCTCTGTGAGCTTTGGGGTGGCCCATGGCATAATGCTGGTGACTAGCCTCTGGCCCTTGCACCTTTTGGGTTGATCACCCTGGCTACCTGCTCTGTGGCCTGAGCATGTGGCAGGGTGCTGGGCCTTGCTTGCCAGGCTGCTCCTGTCCACCAAGGAGCTGCTTTGGGTTGTTGTATCTTCTTTTCCCCAGGCTGAGTCTTGCTTGGTTTCCTGGATCCTTTGAATGATTTCTCTGCCCTGGCTGGTGCTTTCCACTCTGCTGTGCCCAGTGTCATATCACCTGCACGCGTGATTATGATGTGCTATTTCACGTGAAAGTTTGGGAGATGATCTGTAAGGACACCCTGACGTTCACCTAAACTGGTCCTGGCTTGCCTTATCCAAAGGCTTTGCCCAGCAATTCTTCCACAGGAATTCCCACCGGGCAAGCGTCTTTCATTGAGGAGCCTGGGGTGGTGTGCAGGGTCCCTCCTCTTCCTCTTAAATTCTGTGCTAGGGATGGCCACAGGATTCATCCTGCGTCTGGCTCTGGTTTTATTGTCCTTTTTCACCCAGAAAATCAGTGTCTAGTTGGCTCTGCCCGTCACCAGGGCTCTGGCTTCTTCCTGGCACCGCTTGTGTGTCAGTGGCTTGATCGGTTTGTCTCAACGCTGCCTGTGGCAGCCAGGTGCCTGGCTCTGTGGAGATGCTGTTTTTGCTTTCCCTGCAGCTGTTTTTGCGAGGTCTCTGCCTCGTTTGCATTTTTTTTTTCGGGTTAAAAACAGTAATTTTGTCCTTTTGAGTCATCTTTATTTTTGAGCTGTTATTAATTTTCCTCTCCCTCCTTGTTTATTAATAGACCTTTTCACGTTTGTGCTTATTCTGTCCAAGTATATTTGTAAAGTCCTTTGTATTCCCCTTAGCTCTCCAGCTGGTTTGTCGTCCCTTTTCTCCCCTGCAGCTGCGAGGGAACGCTATGAACTTACAAATCCTCCTCCTGTGTGAACCCTTCCCCGTCTCTTGTTGCAGGTATCTCCTAAGAGCATCTGTTGCAGGTACCTCCTAAGAGCATTGCAAATGGAGGGTACGACTGGAATCTTTTCTCAGTGCCTCAACGCCTTTGCCGCTGCCTCCTCGTTTGCTCTGGCTGGTGGAGATCTTTCTCTCAGCAGCCAGGGACAGGGATGTCTCGAAGCCCACGGGGCTGCGAGCAGGTGTCAGATGGCACATGTCTTTCTGCTCCGTGAAGTGCTTTGCTTTGTGCTTTGCTCTGCCTCTCTCACCAGGTATCCAGGTTGTTCCTGGGTGCTGCTACCGTGTAGGTTGGGCTGGAGCTTTGCTGAGAGCAGCAGAGGTGCTAGAAGCACAGACAGTCCTTACGGAGGCTGCCAGGCGCTGGTGTTGTGCCGGCAGTGGGTATGCCACAGCACCTGCTTGGCATGGGATGAGCCTTGCGAGCGATGGTACCCCAGTGAGGCTGTTTAGAATCTCCTTGTACCTGCCTTTTTATTAGTCTTGTTATTACTTTTTTCCCCCCTCCAAAGAGTCCAGTCTGTGTCAGGCTGTAAAGAAGGACGTAGCGGCTCTGCGAGCTGCATGCCAGGGCTGTGCGTGGTCACCCAAGGCTCCTGGTTCCCCAGTGTTACCGTCCTGGTTCATTGTCAAGGCTTTAAGGTTATCTGCTTTATCGATGGCAGTATGGATTGAGTGGAATTAGAAACCTCGAAGGCTAAAAATACAGCTCCCTGCCAGGAAATGCGGCAGCCTACTGGGAGGGCACTGGGTGGCACTGAAACTTTGCCGGGAACTGGCATGCTCCATGCAAGCCCTGCAGCCCAAGCATCCATGCCCAGCCCCAGGTTCCCCAAGCAGAGTCATGGCCGCCCTCTCTGCCTGCAGCAACAGAAGGCAACGGGAGACCTGGCTTTGCTGTTGGAGCTGCACTCGGAGTGTCCTCACTCATCAAGCAGAGTTGCAGGTGATGGAGGAATTTGGCAGTGTGCTGTGCGGTGTGAAGTGGGGTCTGTGATGTGGTCAGCCGTGTCCTGCTGTTGTTCCTGGGGTCCTGCCCTGGACAGGAGGGGAATAAAAGCAGGAAGAAAACACTGCCTGCCTTCGCTGCAGACGGTTGCTAGAGGAGAAGCACAGGCTGGCATGTTGCCTGGGCAGCTGCTCTGAGACCTCACAAGCTCATGCCATGAGCACAAGTTCACTATGAAGCAGTGTGCTCCTGGGAACAGTGTGAGGGCAGTCTGTGCTTGTGGGGAGCTCCGGTCACCTGCTGGCTCATGGTCCGTGGTCCCTCAGTTGTGCCTGGTTGTGTTGTGCCAGGCCAGGGGGCACTATGGTGAAGGTGTCACTGGGAGCACTGCTCAGCTGCCAGGCATGTAGTACCAGGTTTACCATAGTACTGCGGCACGGTCTGCACCTGCCTTTGGTGCCGCAGAGCAGCACCAGGGGCAGCATGGGCCCGTTTGGGAACCCACTGTGGGTCACCGCCTGTCTTTGTGGGGTAAACTGGGTCCTGGAGTCTGGAAGCAGCAGGGTTACCCTGCCCAGCGTAGTGTGAATGAGACCCAAAGCCAGGGCCGTTGCTCTGACTCCCAGAGCGTGAAATCGGTCGGTGCCGACGCGTGGCTGTGGCATCGATGAAGTGTGTAATGAGCTGGGGCAGCAGGTAAAAAAACTACAAAATGAGGCAAAACCAAAGTGCTGCAGCACCCCTGTCAACGTGGGCCAGCCACCACCTTGTTCTGCTTCACCCTGGGAAGCGTCCCTTCCCCAGCAGTGTGTGGCAGGCAGAGGAAGAGCTGTGTGGAGTGGAGAGAGGATGCTCCTGGCACCAGCCGTCTGGCTAGTGCCGCACCATCTGCTTTGGAGGGTGAGGCAAGGTGACCAGCCAGCTTTCGAGGAGCTCATAAATCCTGTGTGTGAAGCTCTTCTTTGAGGTGACTTGGGATGTGCGTGGAGCACTGTTGCTCCTGGCTGCTCCCTGTGCTGGAAATTCTCAGGAATCAGAGACTAGAGGGATCGGTGATCCCCTCGTTGTCCCTGAGATTCTGGGCTTGGCTGGGAAGAGTCCTTGGTACGGTTGGAAATGGTGGTGCTGGACGGGATCCTGGTGCTCCCTCCCCTCTGACATCTGGGCTGCTGCTCAGTGAGAAAATGTATAATGCCTTGGTCTTGAAAAATGACTAATCCAGACCTTGGAGGGTTTGTAGGATATGTTCCTTTCTGGCGGTCGATAAAGATAAAGGGGATCGTTCTGCCAGCAAAATTAGTGTATCAAAGGGGGGGAGAAAAATGGCGAGAGCTGCGCAGACAGAAAAATGGCTGGGGCAGCACCGGGATGGCATCCAGCATCACCGCGCTGCCCCTGCTCGTGCCTTGTGCTGCGAAAGTGGGCAGGAGTACAGTGCCCGTCTCCATGGCGCTAGGCGCAGGCATAGGTGACAGGGTGATGCTGGGGAGCAGTGCCATGCCCAGGCTTGCCAATGGTTTCTAGAGAGCCGTGAGAGACGCATCCATCACGCTGAGGCATCCATGGGGAGGAGGGGGTGATGCCGTGTGACACGGGCAGCCCCGGCCGCTTTCCAGCCCGTGGTTGGCCTCCCCTCGCCTTCCCGGCACCACCGCTGGCTTTCTGTGAGGGGCCACGGGGAGCGTTCACGCCTCGGCCGGGGGCTGCACGAAGGAGAAGCTAATGTACCGGAGGTACCTCGGAAATGAGAGCCCTGGATGGGTTCCTGGCCCTATTGATCCGCCGGCAGTTTATGCATCCTGACATTCATAATCTCGGTCGGCGCTGATGGTCCAGATTAATGGGCCCGGGGGCTGTCCATCCGTCACTTCACATTAATTACTGAAGAGGTGTTTTTCCAGTGATTTACCTGACAGTGGCCTGTGATGAATCCCCCTAAACAGAGTGGGCAGTGATTAATCATGGAACCCCAGCCCAGCCCCACTCTGCCTTCCCCTCAACCACAGTGCAGCCCCCCACACCATTTGTCTCCATAAAACCCTGCCTGATGCATATTTATAGGGGCAGGGGGGCCTGGCAGCTCTTGGTGTGTCTGCTGCTGCCAAAGATGATGAAAAATAAATCCTTGGCGGGACAGGGCAGCAGCTGAGCGGGGCTGCAGCGTGCCAGATTGGCAGCTATGGTCCCGCCCGGGATGTCTCTGGGCTGAGGTTTGGTTTCTGGTGCTCTGCGCCTGCCGTAGGGTTCTCTCTGGTTGCTGGTGCACAAGTGGTGCAAGGGCTCTGTGTCCTGTTTCGGCTGTGGTCCGTGGTGCCTGGGGATGGGGTGTCACAGGCACCAGCTGCCAGAGCAGGACAGATGCAGCAGTGATGCTGGCAGGGTTTCCCTGCTTCTCCCCAGCCTGTTACACCCCACAGAGTGCTGTAGGACCGTGGGGTGCTCCAGATGCCAAATGCTCTCAGCAGAGCCAGGGCAGCACTGGGGCTCTGCCACCCATCGCTGTGTCCCATCGCTGCTGCGGGAGGAAGGGTGGGTGGGTGCCAGGCTGGGACACAGTGACTTGAGCAGGATCTGCCCACTGCATGCCTGGCTGTGGGGACACCGAGGCGTGGACAGGCGGGTGATGATGTCTCTTCTTGGCAGGCAGCGGTGGCATCATGCAGCAGGAGGCAGAGGGCAGCCGGCAACGCCGCAGGAAACCCGACATGGCCCTCTATGTGCCCAAAGCACGGCGGGAGAGATTGGCGCAAGCCACAGGTGACACACTGGCCAGCCATCGCCAGGAACCCAAGAGCCAGAGCCTGGCACAGGACGCTTGCTCGGGCAGAGGAGAGGGGCAGAGGCAAAACCCCCATGGCAGGACACATGCGGTCAGAGTGGTGAGGAAGGAAATCAGGGTGGATGCTGGCCTGAAGGAGCCACGGGCAGCCTCTGCTGGGCAGGGTCAGAGGCCAGGAGGCAGCTGTCCCACCACACAGGAGGACCCCTGGGTGTCACCTAGTGTGCAGAAGCCATGCCTGGATCCAGCTGTAGCCCAGCCTCAGGATGGACAGGACAAAGCATCTCATGATGAAGGACTCGGGGAGCTCAGTCATGGTTGTTGGATGCTGAGGACCAAGCCTGACTGTCCATCTCTACCGAGTGCTCAGCCAGAGGCTACAGAGGCAGCTCCTGAGGCTGAGGGTGACCCTGCTAGCCAAACACCCTTTGCTACCCCAACACCCCTTGCTAGACCTACACTCCCTGCTAGTCCAACTTCAGAGTGTCAGACAGAGCTGACTGGAGTGTTGGAGCATGTAGGGACCAGCACCCCAGATGCAGCTGGGAACCACTCGCAGTGCCCAAGAGAGGGTGTCCTGCAGCTGGCAGAGCTGGGCAATCAGGGCAGTGTACCAGGGCTGGCACAGGAGCTTTCAGGTTTGAAAGCCATGGAGGGGGAGGAGTGTGTGGGATCTCTCGTGGCAGGGCAGAGCCAAAACTGTGTTGCTGGGGTAGCAGAGGAGAAGAGGTGGGAAGGTATGGCTGAGCTCACCGTAGAGACTACCTTAGAGGCACCAGGAGGAGCCAGTTTAGAACATGGGTGCTCAAAAGGTAATGTGCCAATGTTCCCAGAGGAGAGCATCTCAAGGCAGGGCATCGTTAGCTCATTCCATCTCTCTCCTGGCATGGAGGAGAGCACTGCTGTTGCTGGGCATCCCAGTGAGGAGAGTGACCCAGTGACCACTGCAGAGGGAGCACACAGCACCTCTGCCTGCACAGATGGCATTGCCAGGGCTGAGAGCGTCTTGCAGGGTGCTGGTGAGGAGCTGGTCGGTGACATAGGAGAAGGGACACCCCTAACAGGTTGTGAGTCCCTCCCACCCCTGGAACTGCTGTGCGGTGGCGTAGAGGGGCTCTCACTCACAACTGGGGCCACGAAGCCTTCTGAGGCAGATGACACAGGCATACACCAGCTGGAAGCCCAAGGGGAAGATGAAGCTCTCTGCAGCAACTCTCCGAAAGCAGAGCAGGCCAGTGCTGGCACCCCGAGCCAGGCCAGCCTGGGTACTGAGGAGAGCTGGGATGCACTGTTCAGTGATGATGGGGACTGCCTGGACCCACGTCTGCTGGAGGAGGTAAGTTCCATGAGCCTGCACTCTGGGGGAGTTGCAAGGACAAGGGTCCATGTGGGTCAGCTGTCCCTGTGTCCTCTGGGATGGGTGTGTGAGGCAGTGTGCTTCACCTGGGGCAGTCTGTCTGTGACACCTGCTGTCACCCCAGCTGTCCCTGAGGGCACAAGCTGCCTGTGGTGCCAAAACACCTGGCACCACCGCCTTAACACCTGGAGTCACCACCTTTACCCCTCATCCAGTTCCCATCCTGTCCCACAGTACTAGTTCAGACAGGGAGAGCTTGTGTGGTGTATAAAGCACACCCAGTGAAACCTTGTGTGAGCGTTGTCAACCTCAGCAGCATCCTTGTGAAGCTGGGACTGGTGATAAAATAAACGGGCTGAGATGCATGGGCTCCTACTGGAATAGCAATGGGAAGTTCCCTTGAAACTGTGGCTTCTTAATCAGCCGTGGCTCACTGCCATCCCCTCGTGCTCGTTGCCATCCTCTCCTGCACGTGTGCAGCTGGATTTACTACGGTTATCTGCTTTATGCCAGGTTCCGTGCCGTTCTCCTGCTGTGCGTAGGGCCAGCTGGGTTTGTGCAGCAGGGCTGGGCATCCCTTATTGCGTTTTAAATCAGTGATGTCAAAGCAGTAATTTTCCAAATGACATTAATGAGCCCCGAGTAACAAACAGGACTAATATTGTTACAGCCAGCGTCTGGCCACCCCACGCTGGTAGCAGGGGGTGAAGTGGCATCTGTGAAGGGATGAGACTAACTCGAGCGCTTTAATGAGGCACGCTGATACCCACGTTGGTCTGTGGGGCTGTGGTGTCCCTGCCAAGCCTGGCTTGGGGCTGGGACAGGGCGTGAGGGACGCAGGGCTTGCCTCTGGGGCTGCTTGGAGTGGGACGTGCAGTGGCGTTGGGTACCCCCATCCTTGCCTAGCTGTGGTCCCCACGGTTCTGGTCACCACCCTCCAGCTGTATGAAGTACAAGGAGGATGGCTCTCCTGCTCACACGGCAGCTGACACACTTGGCTCTGGCACTGGCTTTCCATGGGTTGGCACGGCATCGTGCTCAGGCAGAGCAGAGTGCTGCCTGGCCCCACTGGGAAGGCAGGACGTGCTGCGGTGCAGCCGTAAGATGCCGTGGGCAGGGCTGTGTCATGCAGCACCAGCACTAACTGTGAGCAGCGCTGGGAGCATCCGCACCACCTTCCCTGTGCACGAGCTTGGAAGCAAGTTTGAGCTTTCCAGGGAGCTTCCCAAAGGGTGTGAATGGGAACCTGAAAGAGGGATTTATCCATTAAAATCCAGCATCTTAACCCCCTCCTGCAGATTTCCATGCCGAGCCTGGTGCTTCTTGAGCCCTTCAAGCTCTTGGCAGGTGGACAGGACTGCGTAGGGAAAGCACAGGCTGTTGGGGAGGTGGAGCTGTTGTTAATTAACAAAAAGGACCAAAAAATTAGCAGTGTTCTTCCTCGTAAGCAAATCCTTATGCACTGCAGATAGCCAGCAGAGAGCAAGATTTATGATGCTCCGTTGTGGAGGAGAGATTTCTGATAGGGGATGGCTCTTTAATCTAGCAGGAAAAAAACACCCTAGCAAAATCCATTGGCTGGAAGCTGAAACCTGACAAATTCAGAGTAGAAATCAGTTTGAAAACAGGGTAATTAAGCACTGTGACCATTTCCTCACAGGCTTGCTGGATGCTTCATCAGCTGGCGCCACATGCCAGAGACCATGGTGCCTGTGTGCTGCTGCCTGCCAGGACTGAGGATCATACCTCAGCTTCTGGTTCCTGCTCTGTCCTACAGCCAGGGGGTTGTGGGCACCCACCGTGCCTGGACTAGCAGCACAGGGGCACCTGTTGAGCTGTTGGATGCGCCGCTGAGTCCGGCTGCCAGACGGTTTCTGTCCTTGTCGCCCCGCCACACTCGGTGATTTGTGAAGGTCAAGGACCGCTCCAGCACTTTGTGCTCCCGCTCTCTAATCATCTTCCCAGTGCCTGGCACTGCCCGAGTGCTCTGCTCCCTCAAGCAGCACCACAGGGCTTTGTCCTGCCTGGAGACAAGATGCCTCCTTTGTGTCCGCTGAGGATGTGTGCTGCTCTGCATGGGGTGCGCTCTGTTACTGGGTGATGCCGGTGGGATGGGCAGTGCTGGCCCGTCCCGTGAGTTCCATAACTCAGCCTTACCCTCCACCGGCATCCAGCCGCCCTGGCAGCACCCCCTCACCTGCCTTCAATCCATCTTCCCCATAAAATTGTCGGAATGAGCACTTTTTATTGACTGAGCTGGCTGGGATTTATGGACTCTAACCTGCCAGCCGTGGTGTGCTCTGCTGTGAGCCTTTGGGGGATCAGCCTGGGATCCCGGATGAGTTATGTACCCGCTCCCCAGCACCACACCGGTCCCACGCTCTGCTTTGGAGAGCAGAGATGCAATGAGCGATGCCCACTGGCACTGATGCTGCAGGGTGGAGGGAGGTTGCCCCCTGTGCCGTGGCAATCGGAGGCTGCTGCCCATGCTTGAAAATGAAGGGTGAAAAATGGGAGAGCTAAAGAAGCGTTACAGCCATAATCTTTTAGGGTTGGAGGAGGAGCTCTGCTGCGAGATACTAAACACGTGCAACCTGATTACTTATCAAGAAGATTCTAAGGGACTTGATTAGCTTGAGGAAGGGCCCTGGTGGGGAGGGCACCAGAGCCTGAGCGCTCTTTAATCCAGCAGAGAGGCAGAGCGAGAACTGCTGGCTGGGAAGCCAAGCCAGACAAATTCAAATGAGGAGCATAGCATGAATTTTCAGCCCCGCAGGTGGTTAACCACTAGAACCTGCTCCTCGGGGGAGCACTGGCTTTTCCATGTTGGTGTCTGGGGGGGTGGCGGGCTGCTCCGGAGTGTGGGCTGCAGCCGGGGCATGCTGAACCCAGTGGTCCTACGCAGCAGGCAGATGTGAGTCTTTCATCCTGGCCTTGCTCTCCTGCTCCTTGCTGTTCCTCAAATGTATTTTGGTCAGCACGTCGCTGTGGAAGGAGCAGTGTGCTTGGGGGTACACGTGTGCTGCCTGGCTGGAGCTGTTTCTGCTGTATCCCTGGTGGGACTGTAGAGCAAGCAAAGGGAAGCTGGTAATGCGAAAAGAAAGTGCACACATGAGAACCCTGATCAATAACCCCTTGTATCTCCATGCCGTGAATCCATCTGCAGTGCTGGGGAAGGGTACAGAGGCTGGACCTAGGGTGTGCTTGCCATAGATTGGGAGCTGGTGTGGGATAGGCAGCCGTGGGTTGCTCAGTGCTGTGCTTCTTCCACCCCTGCAGCTCCTGGGTGGTGAGAAGCACTGGGAGAACCAGCAATCACCCCGCTTTGACTACTATGGGGCCAAGCCCGCCTCACCGGACCTCAGCGATGATGAGCTGCCCCATGTCATCGAGATCTATGATTTCCCCTCGGACTTCCGCACCGAGGATCTAATGCGTGTCTTCTGCAGCTATCAGTGAGTTTGCCAGCAGAACTGAGGTCCCCTGCCTGTGCTCTACTCTAAAGCCCTGGATACTCGAGCTTGACACCTTGCTGAACTTCCCTCTCTCTGGCAGGAAAAAAGGCTTTGATATTAAGTGGGTGGATGATACGCACGCTCTGGGCATCTTCTCCAGCCCCATAACAGGTACCGCTTTCATTTTGGCTGGGGTTGGGCAGAGGGGAGCCATCTCTGCTTCTCCTGTGGCAGATCCAGGGGCTGGCAATCTGAGACACCACTGCTCTTCCCCCCTGCAGCATGCGATGCCCTCAGCACAAAGCACCTGATGGTGAAGACGCGCCCACTCTCGCAGGGCACACGTGCCTCTAAAGCCAAGGCCAGGGCGTACGCTGGTGAGTGAAGCTGTCCCGTGCAGGCTTGTGCTGTGGTGTTTGTGCTGCAGCGTCTTCATTCCTATAACTAGGGAAGGATGGAGTAGCTGGCACAGCCCTGCAGCTCTTTGTTGCTGC
Organism: Upupa epops; assembly: GCA_013397515.1. Lineage (NCBI taxonomy): Eukaryota > Metazoa > Chordata > Aves > Bucerotiformes > Upupidae > Upupa > Upupa epops. The sequence goes on from VZRI01007637.1 coordinate 376,273, forward strand.
CCTGGTCCCTCTGGGACACACCAATTGATGCTCCTATCTCTGCTTGCCCAGACTACCTGCAGCCAGCCAAAGAGCGCCCCGAGACATCTGCTGCCCTGGCCAGGCGACTGGTGATCGGTGCTCTGGGGGTACGGAGCACCCTGACACCGGCCCAGCGAGATGCTGAGCGGAAGAAGCTGCAAGAAGCCCGGGGTGAGATTTGGGTGCTCGTGGGGACTGTTCTGTGAGGAGACACCCCTTGTGGATGTCTCTTCTCACAAGATGCTGGGGAGGAGTGGGCTGTGCCAGGGTGGGTGAAGTGTTGGGGGTGTGGGGTTGACCCTCCTTTTGTTTGCACAGAGAGGAAGCGTCTGGAGAACAAGCAGCGGGAGGATGCCTGGGAGGGCCGGGACTGAGCTGGAAGGCTGCACCTTCAGCCCCACTGGTGCCTGGGCCCCTCTCTGCAGGCAGGCAGGCAGGGCACCCTGGGTCTCAGAGCCGGGGCGGATCCTGTTCCACATCCCGAAGCACAGGGCTGCTCTGCTGCAAGAACTGAGCGGGATGTAGACAGGCTGGTCACTGATACGTGGGTGCCGTCATCATCGGAGAGTGCTGCCCACTGTGCCCGGGGCAGGACCCCGGTGCTGCCCGCTGCAGCAGGAACAGCCATCAGGGAGCTCAGCAGCAAGCACATGGGGCTGTGTGGGGCGTCCCTGACCCCCTCAGCAGGGCCTGGTGAGTGAGTTTCTGTCCTTTATTTTGCTAATAAATACCATTTATTTTACTGTGCCTTGCCAGGCTGTGGCTCTCCGTGCTCCTGCATCCTGCATGCCATGGGAGCTTGTGTGCTGAGGGCTGCTATGCCTGTCCCCAGCATCCTATAGGATGTCCACCCCTCCCAGGTGCTGGGTGTCCCTGTTGGGTGTGTGGGGAGCACAGGCAGGAGGAGTCGGGCTGGGTTTCGGCAGGAATGTGCTGGCAGGGACCCTGTTTACTTCAGTGGAGCAGCTGTGGCCCAGAACAGCGGAGACCTTGTTGATGTGTGGGCAGGGCCAGGTGCCCAGCCCTGAGAGAGGGGCTCTGATGTGGCTGTGCTGGCGGGCTGGGGGCTTCCTGTCCTGCCCCACCCCGGGCAGGCGGGTGGCTGGGACCTGCCGTTGACTTGCATCAGCTCTCAGCACCTGAAAAACAGCCTTGTGTGCCCTAGCCCTCCCCTACTGTAGCTCCCCGAACGCTGGGGGCCACGGTGTGCAGGGCTCCCATGCCTTTTGCAGCAACTAAGGATGGAGACAGCAGTGTTCTGCCACCCCTGCCAGGAGTTCGTGTGTTCTGGGTCGTGGCCGCCTGCACTGAAGGGCTCGTGTGGCTGCCCTGTGTCCCCTGGCTGTCCCCCAGCCTGGCGGCGGCAGAGCTGGTCATGACCCCACGGCAGTGGGTGTCTGCCCTGCTCCAACTCTGCAGCCAGCAGAGAGCTGTTCTGGCCGCTGCTCCCGGCCACTTGTGGCTTTGCCCATGGAAACTCCAGGGCGCGAAGCTGCTCTCATGCGGAAAACATCTTCCTGGCATCTGTCATCCCTTGAACCCGGACCCTGGCTGGGGGGAGCTGCTGCCGGCACGCGCCTTGCCACGGGCCCTGGCCCTGAGCCACCCCAGTGAGTCGCTGCTGGTCCCAGATGCTCCTCCACGTGTGGGGACAGTCACGTGTGGGGACAAGCCAGCCTGTCCTGGCCATGCCAGGCTCAGGAGGGAGACTGCTGGCAACTCCCTACCCCAGTGCCCGATGGCAAGGCTGTGCCAGAGGGTTACTGTTGCCCAGGGGCTGGGCAGTACGGAGTGTGGATGGGTGTGAGGTGAATATTCCCGTTTATTTCCTTTAAAACAAGTTTGCTGGAGACCACAGGAGCGAAGACTCACAAGAAAGCAAGGGTGTGGTGTCCCCTGTCCCCAGCCTGTGCCCAGGACCGAGGGCTTTAAGGGGCAGAGTGGCCCCACTGCTGCTCCTGGGGCTGGGAAGCTGCCAGGTCAGACTGGGAAAGCCCAGTGAAATGTCTGCAGTGGGCTGGCTGCTGGCCCACACTGCCACAGAGCTGGCCCAGACCCTTTGTGCTTGCAGGGTCAGCCAGTTCAGCGCCAGGGTGCCCTGGCTGATAGGGAGTGCTGATGGTGAGCCAGAGCCACTTGGCCCTCGGTGCAGAGTCCCAGCCAGGGAGCCATGGCCTGAGTGACAGTGGGCAACACTGCTTGGCCCTGGAGACATCACCTAGACCTCAGTTGCTCCCGGCCACGAACTGCCTTTTTGGTGGGGAAGAGGTCAGAGAAAGGAGCAGGCGATGGGTTGGGAAGGGGGTAGGTACCCCTTTCTCTCAGCACAGCACCCCTCTCCCATTGCACAGCACCTTTATTGCAGACAGGACTGGCTCGCGGGTGGCAGTGGCCAGGGCCTGTCCTGAGTCTGCCAGAGTGGGATGGCTGGGCAGACAGGCTGAGGTAGTCGTCCTGGGGGGGCACTGGAGCTATGAAGGTGGCAGCTGCTGTGATACCTGGGCCTCTCCCACAGGTCCTGCTGGCCGGGGAGAGGTGGGTGCCCCTAGGTGCTTCCTGCTGGTCCCAGCTCTTGTCTCCATCCTCTGCAGCAGCATCAATAAATACAAGTGTCTTTGAGTCCCTGAGCTCAGTCGGGTGCTGCCAGGGTGCAGAGGCTTGGGTGTGGGAGCTGGGCTGCCCCACGGCACTGCTGGGAACGTTCAGGGGACAGGTCACACGAGGTTGTTGGCCAGGCGCTCCCGTCGCTCCAGATCATTCACCACATCGGCACTGTAGGCATCACCTGAGGAGAGCAACAGTGTGGGTGAGTCGGGGGACTTGTGGCACTCCCAGCCCCCACCACTTGCCCCCTCCCACCCCATCCCTCCATACTTGTGTGGCAGCTGTGCATCCAGACGCGCTGCCCATCGTACTTGCACTGGCACCTCATCACGTTGTTGGAGAAGTCTGACTCAGCTACCTCATGCTTGGGGTTCACGACCACCTGGGGAAGGTGAGGAACAGTGCTGGGAGAACCACTGCCAGGCCTTGGAATGGGTCATCGGGTGCAGAGCAGCACCCCAGTGTGCAGGGTGAGGGGTGCCCTGAGCTCTGGTGGCTTGGTGGCCCCCTCTGCCTCCAGACCTGGAAGGTGTAGCTGCCTGGAGGCACGTCAGTGATGTCAATCCACTGGCAGTCAATGTCGTGGCGGTAGGTGTCCCAGCACCCCACACTCACACCCTGCTCCCCAAAGTTGGCGCAGGCAAAGCGTCGCTGCAGCCCTGCCAGGAGGAGAGAAGGTGAGGGAAGGCACAGGCAGAGCCCGGCTCAGGGAGCAGTACTGCAGCTGGCACCTACCCTCCGGACAGTTGGTGTCCTCCAGGCAAAAGCTGGCCTTGTGCCCTTCGGCCACCTTGGAGCCATTGAGTGTCAGCAGGTCGTAGTGGGTGAAGACCTCGATGCTGTGGAAGTGCCTGTGGGAACAGAGGCTGAGCACGGGGCCAGCGCCCAGCCAGGGAGCATGTGGCCAGCAAAGCTGCCCAGCTGGCAACGGGCAGCACCCAGAGGCTCTGAGTAAATTACAGCCTTGAAGCCAAATAAAGCCGTAATGACAGTGCCAGCGTGGACACTGCTCATTATCCTGGTACACCGGCCGCTGCAGGGAGGGTGCCCCGCTCTGCCCTGCCTGGCTCGGGGAGGGGNCCCTGGTACACCGGCCTCTGCAGGGAGGGTGCCCTGCCTGGCTCGGGGAGGGGGGGCAGCTCGCTGCCAGCTCCTGTCCACGGGGGCCACTCACCGGTGGCACTGATGCCAGATCCAGGCATGGCGCCCCATCCTGGGTCGGAAATCGGCTCTGCCCAGGTTGTGAATCTGAGAGGAGAAGCGGAGGAGACGGCGGTGGCCATATGGCCAGTCCATGTGGTCAGCAGAGCGGGAGAGACAGCGTTCCTCATGTGCACAGTAGAGCAGCTCCAGTGGCCGGTCCTCTAGGTAGGCTGTCTCTTGCACCAGCTGGGCATTCATCACCAGATCTGGGGCATCTGGCATGGAGGGAGTCAGTGGGTACAGAGCAGGCAGTGCCCACCCATATAGTACACCCCACCACCATCTCGGTGTCAGGAGACACTGTGGGCTTCTGGTACTCACGAGCAGTGCAAGTGACCCCCGCTGAGAACCGCCCCCCTCCGCTGGGGCAGTGGACGGGGCCATGGCGCTGGCATTGCTGGAGGGCCAGCTCGGTGCCAACACAGCGGACCCCACTCATCACCACCTGGGCAGCGTCAGGGCTGCCTGCCCAGTACCACGTCTCCTGGATAGAAGAGGAGCACAGTGCTTGGACCAGACCTCACACCCTCAGTCAGCATCCACCCTGCCTCCCCTGCCCCACCACTGACAACAGAGCTTGTCCACTGGGCTATCGCATTCGAGAGCTCCTGGCCACCCCATGCCCACCTCTTGCAGCCCACACCTCGGCCTGGGGTCCCGCTCACCTGGAGGGCATGGCTGGCAAAGCCCAGCCCCAGCTGCCTGCAGACGACCATGGCCTCGTTGAGCCCCCACTGTGCACCGCACACTGCGCCCCATTGCAGCTGCCCCTGCACAGGCACTAGCACCTCCACCACACCCTCCTCAGGGCTGCGGCCCCCCGCCAGCCGCACCTGCAGGCAAAGAAGGGCAAAGATGACGTGTGGGAATCCCCCCAGCTCTTTCAAGTGGTGATGCAATTGTGCAGGCAGACCCATGCATGCCTCTCACCCTCCTCTTCCACCCCACAGGACCACTGTTGCCACCAGCTCATCCTTGCAAGTCCCCATCAGGGTGCTGCTCTGTGTTCCCCCATCACCAGGGCCACCTTAGGGTTGCTCTGAGCATTCACACCAGGCACAGTGCTTGGGGTTTAGGGGCTTTGCAATGTAGCTGGGGCTCCACAGACTCTGGGAAGGAGACGGGCTCACCTGGCTCTGGAAGTCCATGTGGGGCATGTGGCAGCGGACAGCAGCGTCAGCTTCGTGCCGGCACCCACTCTGCTCCGCATCCTGGAAGTGGCACTCACCTAGGGAGTGCTCACGGCCAGTGCACCGCACCTCGCTCATGTGGATGGGTCCCAGGCCTGAAGCAGAGGATGGGTTAGTGCATCCCAGCTCTGGGCATTCTCTATGTGAACAGGGTTACCCCTGGCAGGAGCAGCTGGGGAGGCTCTTCCCAGCACAGGCTGGAGCTTCCTGGACATCCCAGAGTGCTCCAGCAGCACCCAGTGAACCAGGGGTTTTGCCCATCATACCCCTCTCAGCCCAGTAGTGCCCCAGTCCTGCCTCACCTTGGCCCATCTGGGCTCCCATCAGGGCCTGCTTTGCCGTCCCGTAGCCCAGCTGCCGGCACACCACGCTGGCTGCAGCCAAGTCCCACTGCCTGTCACACACGGTGCCCCACTGCCCATGGCGCAGCACCTCCACCCGGCCCTCACCAGGGTGGGTGCCCGCTCGCAGCCGCACTGGCAGCACCTGGGCATGGGGAGCAGCTGGTCAGTGGCACCAGGGCATGACTACCTGCCTGCACCATAGGCACAGGTGCCAACAGGGTGATTGGGTGCCGCCCAGCATCAAGACCCTCCATTGGCAGGAGAGGGCAGAGGGCCATTTCAGGGCTCACCTTTCCTCGGGAGGCTTTGCTCTTGCTCTTGCCTACACCCTTCTGGAGGGCAGGGCCAGGCAGGCAGCTGACAATGGCATGCATACCACGGGGGCAGGCGGGCTGGTGGGGGACCTGTGGGGCCACCTGCATAGGGCACTGGGCCAGGTGGGGCTCAGTGCCCTGGCACCGCACCCTGTGGACCCAAAAGCTGTTCTTCTGGCTGAGGGTCTTCAGGCTGCCGAGGTTGAGGAGCAGAGGCAAATGTCAGCTCGGGTGTCAGAGACTCTCCCCTCCCCAACACACACATACCATGTGCCTACCCAGGGTGCCCCTACCTACTCTGCTCGGGGCTGAGCCCTACCTGGAGTTGGGGTCCTTCAGTTTCATGTTCCAGATCTTCCTGTGAATAACCAGAATTGGGATGTCAGTGCCTGGACTCCATCATCATCCCTGCCCTTCCCAGCACCCTATGTTAGGAGCTGGCCTTATGGAGTCCTCCCACAGCATGGCAGGGTGAGGACACGTCCACTCCCCAATGTCAGTTTTGGTGCCAAGCCTGACTGTTCCGTGTGCCCCAGTGAGACTGCACGACTCCTGGCACCAGCAGGGCTTCATTACAGGCTGTATTTATAGCCCCAGCTCAGGGCAGGGGCGGAGGGGATGAGACTACCTCTTCTCCTTCCACCCACTCTTTGCCAGCCACAGCTGGTGACTGTCCTCAAGGCCCTGCATCTGTTGCTGAACCCAGTTCTGTTCCTTGCTGTGTCTCCGAGGACCCAGGCATGGCCTAACTATACCAGCTGTCCACACACCTCTCCGTATATCTACATGCACATCCCTTCCCTGATCCCACCCCAGTCTCTTTCCCCCATGGCACTGGCAGCCGGGCATCCTGGACCACAGACCCCATGGCTACAATGCAGCTTTCTCACATCCCTACCGGTAGAAACTGGTGTCGATGTGCTTCTCCCGGGGGAAGCCCAGCATCCCACAGACGACACGGCTGTTGTTCCTGGTCCAGCCGGCATCGCACACCTGCCTCCAGCGCCCGTTGTGCTTCACTTCCACAGCACCCTCCATCACTGGCATGCTCAGCTTGGCCCGTGCCAGGATGGGCTTGAGCCGCACCTCCTCAAGACTCATCCCTGGCACCTGTTGTGGTGGTGGGCACAGGCATGGGCATGGGGGCTCCAGCACTGAGGCAGTGTGTTCAGGGTGGGTGAAGACAAGGGGGAGCATCAGAGGGGCTTCCTGCAGTCCCCCTCGTGTACCCTGGTGGCACCAGGGAGCCCCATGGAGCCCCACTCACCTCTCCCAGGTGACCAGAAGTTATGGCCTGGGGGGGAGTGCTGGGCAGGCGCTGTCCTGAGCACACCACACCGGCATCCTCGCCATGGTGGCAGTCACTGGTACCCCAGCCATTGTGCATACACTCTGCCAAGGAGCCCTCACTGCCTCCACACCGCACGTTGTCCAGCCAGATGGGGCCTGAGGGGACACATACAGGGCTTTTATGTCTTCACAGCACTGGACCAGGCTGCCCAGAGGGGCTGTGGAGTGTCCTTCTCTGCAGACATTCCAGACCCTCCTGGCTGTGCTCCTGTGCTACTTGGTCTGGGTGATCCTGCTGTGGCAGAGGGACTGGACTAGGTGATCTTTCCAGGTCCCTTCCAATCCCTAAGGATTCTATGTTGTTATTAGGGGAGTCCCCATCTCCATCATCAGCACCGTGAACCCTGCAGGATGCCCACAGCTGCAGCCACCCAGGTAGGCTCCCTCAACCATCACTAAGCACACCAGCCTTGTCGGGACTCCCTGATTCCCCCCTCCCTGTTCCCCCATTCCCCACCTGCCTCCTACCTTCGCCTTGGCCATAGGTAGCACTGTGGGTCCAGGTGATGGCCGCGGTGTAGCCCAGTTGCCGGCAGGCGACGGTGGCCACGTGGAAGTCGAAGCCGTCATCGCAGACGGTGCCCCAGCGCCCCTGGTACAGGACCTCCAGCCGGCCCTCCCCGGCCAGACCCCGCGGCCCCGCCAGCCGCAGCTGCACCCGGACCGGCTCCTGCCTGCTGGGGATCACCCAGCACAACAGCAGCACCAGAGGCAGCAGGATGGGGCACACGCCAGCTGGCATCACCATCGTGGTCCTTGGGGTGGAATGCCTGGGGACAGCCCAACACTGAGCCTTTGAGGACCACGGCAGGGTTGGGGGTGCTGCTGTAGCCCCCTCTGTGCACCAAGTGCTAGGGGATGATGAAGGAGCATCATGCCTCTCAAACCATGCTGACATCCCCGTCCCTCTGCTGCGGGGTATCGGGAGCCGGTCCCTGCCTTGCAGAGCTCACGGCATCCCCCATCCCGGGGCTCAGCCACATACTCGCCCCCCCGCTTGGCGCGGTCCCCCAACCCTAGCGCAGCCCCTCAGGCACCCATAACCCTGCCCTCAGCCCCGCCTGCCCGCAGCCACAGGCAGCCCCATGAGCACTGCCCTGCCCTGGATGCTTCCTGCCTGCCTCGTGCTCTGAGCCATAGTGGGGGTCCCGCAGAGTCCCTCTTCATCCCCTCCCCGAACCCTGTGCCAGACACCAGGGTCTCCTCCCCATCCCACAGAGCCGCTGTCCCCCCCTCCCCGCCATAAGCCCACTCCTCGCTCTGCAGTACCGCTCAGAGCACTAGCGGGGTTACTGCATCCCTCCCCCCCCACCATGNCATCCTCGGAGGCATCCCCGACACTCACCGTGGCAGGGCGGAGTGCGGTGCGGGACAGCGGCGGCGAGGGCAGGCGATGCTAGTTCACTCCACTCTGCTGCCGCCCAGAACCGCCCGCAGCCTCTTTTATGCGGCGGGGTGGGCCGCCCCGGGGTG
>VZRI01007637.1:384799-397390 GCA_013397515.1 Upupa epops
GGGGGAAACGCTGCCCAGCCCGGCCCCGGCCCCCCCTCACTGTGCCTGAGGCTCAGCCCTGCACTTTGCCCCCCGCCCCCGGCCCTCTTCTGTCACCCTAGGACAAACGTGAGTCAACCCCTACCCCTCCCAACCTACCGTGTGAGTCTGTAATTCTCTAACTCGTGGGCTCCGAGCACCCCCGACGTAACCTCTGCCTGCCGTGAGCCTGGATCAGCCCCCCCAAAACTCCCCGTCAAGGGTGCCACCCCCACCATCGCCATCTCTCCATGGGGCTGGTTCCCAGCCAGCAGGAGCATGGATTTCCTGAGCGTGACAAACTGTCACGCTAGGGACACCCCAAAACGATACCCCTTGCCCCTTCCCACCCCATCCCTGCTGGGCAATCAAGCTGTCGCTCAGACATGGGGTGCCCGAGGCTGGGGTAACGGTGCCAAGTCCTGAGGGTGCACAGAGACCAACAGAGGCTGTGGGGTGGCACTGGGAGTCCTGAGCAGGGTCCTTACAGGGCTTGGGGGCATCACTTGAGACAGGCTGGCTGCGAGGGTCCCCGGGCACAGCCTAACTCTCCGTGGCAAGCGGAGACAGGGGATGCCCCGCACGACCCACCCCGGGAGCCACCTCTGGCTTGGGGCGCTGCCAGTCCCCGGGGCACCCCGCTGCCCACCCGCCCCGCCGTGGGACGGGGATAAACAGGAAGCCCTGTACCCTCACCGTGGCCAGGGACCGGCCAGGAATGTGCCGGTGGCTACTGGGCTGTTTGTTTGGAGTCAAAGCAGCTGGTTCCTGCCGGGACGAGCCAGGATCAACACGGCCGGGAATAGCCCATGAGCTCATCGCCACGTCCCGTGGGAGCCCCTAGCATCCCCGTGCGTGCAGGGGTGCACGGTCCCGACCCCTTCACCCCAGCCCTTTGCCCCGGGATGGAGCCTCTCCCGGGGTGGAGGTCCCTGGCCAGCCCCTACGTAGTGGCCACAGAAAGGCCTGGAGCAGGGCTGGGGCTGCAGCAGAGCCCATAACTCATTTGTGTCTCCACGGTCTAGAGCTCAGTTACTCAAGTGTGAGGCCAGGAGCATCCCTGCCACCACCACCACCACCACTCCAGCAGATGCTGGCAGTGGTGCAGGTCCAGCTCTCAGCTCTGCCTCTGCTCCCGTGGGCATCAAGAAGAGGGCAGCAGGGAGTCTGGTGGGCTCTCCCACATCTGGGATCTGCCAGCCCCAACCCACAGCACTGGGATACAGCTCCTCAGCCTGACCGTGGTGGGATGAAGGTGCTCATCACCCTTAGTGCCACCGCTTAGGGTTCAGTGGGTGCCAGCACCTGCAGCGGGCTATAATTACCCTGCCAGCAGCAGGGCAGCCCCGTGCGCGGGAAGCTGCGGGCAGCGGGGTGGGAATGCGGGGCTATTCTCAGAGGGCTGTGGGACTATTCCTGGCTGGTCAATATTGATTCAGCCAGCTCAGGTGCAGGAGCTCAGCTTGGCAGGACCGTATTTAGGGCCCGGCAAGAGGCGAGACGGGCAGCTGAATTGGGAGCATTGTCCTGGGGAGGAAGAGGGCTAAGAGAGGATGTGAGCTCTGTAATCTGCAGCGAGCGGCTCCGGGAACAGCCTGAGAGCGTGGCACACCCCGAGCCTGCCGCGGCTGACGGGTGGCCAGCGAGAGCTGCTGGGCTGCACGGAGCATCTGCCCTGGGGATGCCAGGGAAGGGCCACAATATGTGCAGAGAGCTCCAGGCAGGAAGGGCAGTGCGGGAAGCTGCCAGTCCTGGCTCCTGCAGGCTCTGATCTGCTGGGAGCGTGGCAGGACAGGACAGCTGAGGGCTCCATGTCTCAAGCAGCTCACTGGTTCCCTGCTTCTAGGCACCTTGGGGTGGTCTGAGCCAGCGTGGCACTGAAGGTTCCAGCCCAACACAACCGAACCTGCAGCAGAGAGCAGATTCTGGGTCACTGCTCTGGGATCTCCCAGTGCAGATGGTGTAGTGCAGCGTTTCATGCAGGCATGGTGGAGATGCATGAAGAGGTAAAAAAGCCACGGGGAGACTGCCTCAGACAGATCCCGGGTCAGGGTTTATTTCCACGGGCACAGAAAGAGGCTGAGCAAGGCTTGCCATGGCTGTCAGGTGCCCAGGAGCTGGGGAAGGTAGCAGGCTGAGAGCAGCCATATGTTCAAGGTGGTGGTAGCAGTTGGGAGCATGACTGGCCCTACCACTTGCACTCCCCAGCTCTCAGAGGGTGCTGCTGCCCTGTGGTGCCTGGAAAGCACTGCTCTGCATGGGGTCAGCATGGCTCGCTGCAGCTACAAGCCTGTGTAGGTGAAACTGGTGCCACCGCTGCCATCACAGGTGCCTGAAGTCTTCAAGAACCACCTGAGCAGCATTGCGTCCTGCTGCTCCCATCACCCCTCCTCCTGCAAGAGAGCAGAAATAGGGAGTATGTGAGATGGAACTCGAGGCTGCACCAGTACAACCAGACGAGGCACCTCCCCACCCCTGTGAAGGCAAAGAGTGGCGTGGACAGGCATCCCTCCCATCTCATTCTTCTCTTGTGCCTCTTCCACACACCCTCGCCCTCCCCCTGCAGCACCCCTAGGAGGGTTCCTATTCTCAGTCCTGCTCACCAGGGTGGGCTCCACTTCCACACAGGTACAAACCAGGAACTGGGGACCTGTAGCTTGAGTAAGATGGGGCTGGACGGGCAAAATACAGCTGGTCCAGAGACATCGCTCCATGGAAGATGTTCTGCAAGCAGAGCTCTGTGTGACCTGGTTGTGCAAGGGCTATGTGCCCACTAGCACTGCACCGGAGTGATGCTCAGAGCTGGGTCTGTATGGTACTCACCCCCCCGGGCAGTCCAAAGACCCTCTCCAGGTCTGGTGGTGTCAGGATGTCCCTGCCGATGACGGACGACTTGAAACCCGGGGCATAAGCTTCGATGCAATCAAACACTAGAGAAGGTTGGAGGGACTAGCAGGCGGTTTGGTGGCTGTACCCTGAGCAGCTCTGCCCACAGGCATTACAAACTCATGTCCATGTGTCCGTCACATACCTGTGTCTGCATAGGCATTCCTGGCCTGCTCATCCCAGGGCTGCCCTCCCGCTAGCACGGAAGGGGTGTACTGGGTGAAGAGTGACACAACGTGGCAGCCCCGTGGGGCCAGCCCAGGGTCCAGCACTGAGGGGATGCAGAGCTCGATCATGGGTCTGGGGGAGCAGGACACCAGATGGCCAGGTAAAGGAGGATCCTGCCAGTCCAAACCTGTTGGCCAGCAGCACTCCCAGTGGTGGTCCTGTCCCTTCCCTGGGCACTGAGGTGTGCCAGTGCAGGTCCCTACCTGCTGGATGGGTGCCCAGAGGTGGCCTCAGTGAAAGCCTGGTGGAGGAGGTGGGTGTCCTCACAATTGAGATGGATGGAGCACTGGTGGTGGGGCAGGGGCTGGCCATCATGGGCATTTGGAGCAGCCAGGAAACTGGGCAGCCGATCCACTGCCACTGGGTGCAGGAGGAGGGGGTGAGAGAAGCAGGGTGCAGCCTCCCTCTCACTGAGCCTGGTGCCAGCATCCCTCCACTGGGGATGGTGGTGGATGTGACCCTGCTGGTACCTACCATTGATCTTGGTGACGGGAGAGCGTGTATCAACCTGCCGGATGCGCTGGACAAAATCCTTTGGCAGATGCTCCTGGGGAGGGAGATGTTGGTGCAGAGGCTCTCTGGGAGGAGCCAGTGTGGCCGCAGAGACACCGCCACGCCAAACCCCCACCAGCCCCACGCACTCCCTACCTGGGGGACGAGGTCCAGGAAGGTGATTTGAGGGGAAGCATTGGACAACACCAGTTTGCTCCTCACCTCTGTCCCATCCCGCAGCACAACACCTTGAGCCTGCCCATCCTTGCCCAGCAGCACTTGGCACACTGCCTGGATGGGCAGAGGTGACAGGACTTCACCAAGAGCATCCCAGCTGCCTGCAGGCCAGACAGACAGCGCCCCGTGCCCAGATACCCCATACCTTCTCAGCAAAGATGTGCGCTCCCCGGGCAGCCGCTGAGCGGGCGATGGCTTGGGACAGGGCCCCCATCCCACCAGCCACATAGCCCCAGGCCCCACGCTGTCCCTCCAGCTCGCCCATCACATGGTGTAACAGCACATACCTACAGCAGCAGGACCTCAGGTTAGGCACTGGCTGATGGGATGGGTCTGTCCCCTGCCTGGCAGAGTGAGGATGGAGCCACGGAGCCCATAAATGAGACAATGCCAGCTGATAGGATGCCAGCTCAGTTACAAGGAGCACCAGACAGCCAGCACTGGACTTGATCTTGGGACAGGGGTGTCCAAACACCAAAAGGGCAGGTAGAGACCACTCAGGAGAGCCATTATGGCAGGGATGGGGGGCAGCCTCTTGAGCCCCATCTCCTGAGCCACCATGGGATGTCTGAGTAGATAGAGGCAGCAGGGCTGAGCAGCAGAGCTGAGGAGCTCCTGGCACAGAGGACGGTGGGGAGAACGTGCGGTGAGGTAGATGTGTGTGTGCAGGGTAGCAATGGAGACACCCTTACCCACTGCCTGGGGTGTGCGGACTGGCCATGGCTCCAATCACTGCATCAGTAGCCAGAGTGGCCTTCAGAGGCTCTGACTCAAACCATTGATCCAGGATCTGGCCCAGGAAAAAGAAGCCAGGTGCTGGATTTGGAGTAGGGGGGTGCTGCAGCATCCTTAACAGTAGCCAGTGAGGCAGAGAGTGGCTCCTCACCACGGCTGCCAGAACTCACCTTGGAGATGGGAGCTGTGAGCACCTCGTAATAGCGAGGCAGCTGCTGCCACAGTGCCAGCCCTGGGGGTGGAGAGATGGTGTGAGACCTCTGCACGGCTCTGCTGGGACCAAGCTGCCTCTACCTGGCTGGGGTTTGGGGTCAGGCAGTGGTACCAAGGAGGATAAACCTGCCATCTGGGGCTTCTGAGGAGACCGTGCTCTGGAAGGGCACCCTCTGCATTGCCCACCCTGGCAAATACCAATTGCCATTGGGGTCCCCTGGCATCCCAGATGTACCTGTCCGGAGCAGGGGCTGCAGACATCGCAGGGCCTTGAGCCGCTGGAGCAGGGAGCCCTGCCACAGGGCAGCTGTATCTACCGGAGGAGCATCCAGGAGTGGGCAGAGGGCTGACACCAAGCCCCCCATGAATGCCTCATACGCAGGGTAAGCCTGAAAGGGGTCAGATGGGGGGACAACAATAGGGTCTGCACCATGCTGGATGTAATGAATACCCCACGCAGGAGCATCCCTACAGCTTCATGGGCAGGGCAGCACCTCGGTGGCTTTGCCATGCCAGGTGTATGCCCCGAAAGTACCTGGGCATCCTTCTGGGAGAACTGAGCGATCTGCCGCTGCGCCTGGGCCATGTCATGCCCCAGCAAGAGGGAGCGAGGGGGGTTTCTGTCCTCCAGCAGCGGGGTGAAGGAGTAGGGGTCCCGTGGGAGCACCCTTAGACCATACCGCTGCAAGACAGGGATGGCATGACCCACCCAGTGGAGACAGCCTGCCGGCAGCCTCACCCCGCCAGCACAGCAGATGCAACCCTGCAGTGAGACTTGGGTGCTGGTACCTGCAGCTCCAGCTCCGAGTAGATCTGCGGTCGCAGCAGGCTGAGCAGGTACGATGCCCGAGAGAACTTGAATCCTAGAAGATGTGGGGTGGTGGTAGGTGCCTGTGCTCAGTGCTAGCCAGGGACAGGGCAAACAGGCTGCGTGCAGGGGTACCTGGCACAATCTCCTCTGTGACGGCCGCACCGCCCAGCACGTGGCGTTTCTCCAGCACGGCCGTACGCACCCCTGCCCGCTGCAGGTAGGCAGCCTGCAGGGAGCACAGCATTGCTCTGTCTGCCCCTTAGGTGGGACACATCCTTGTCACCCCGAGCACCTTTTGCACCTGGTGCCACCCTAACCAAGATGAGGATCTGCTCCCCAAAGCCCTGCGGAAGCTCCCAGCCCCATGGGCACCGGCACCAACCCCCTCTTTTGCCCAAATAGTCTCCAGTCCCCCAGGGATGGAGGATAGGCAGGACCTCCCTCTTGGTACTCACTGCCACCAAGCCGTTGTGACCTGCAAGGAGAAAGGGAGTTGAACTAAGCACAGCAGCAGGGTATGGGGGCACCCTGCCATGCCTGAGACACAGGACTGCCACAACCACACAAGTAACAGGGCTCTGGATGTGGGAATGTGACTATGAGGCCCTACAGCGTTGGCCCCAGCTGCCAGGGAGTAGGACAAAGGTGCTGTGGCACACGTCTGCATCCTCTCTGGCACAAGAATCGTGCTAGGAGTCATGCCTTGTGCTGCTGTGGTCCTCACCTGACCCCAACCTCACCAACCTGACCCCAACCTCACCCACCTGCTCTCGGAGGAGGGCACCTGGGAGTCCCCACAGCCCAACACTGGGTCCCTTGCCCCGTTACCTGCCCCGATCACCACCGCATCGTACTCCTGCTGCAGCTGGGGTGCAGCTGTACCATAAGCCAGCCGCACTTCTGGGGGCTCCAGGGATAGACGCCAGCTCCGCAGACAGAGAGCAGGGCAGCCGGTGCCCGCTCTTGCCCAGAGCCCCGCTACCACCATCCCGCAGTGCTTTGCTATGGTTGCCCTGTGGCCGACAGCCTGGACTTTGCTTTCACTTCAGAGCTTTTCCCAGGGCTTCCGGGCACTGGGAGGGGATAGAGGGGCCAGGACCAGGGGCGCCTTGGCACGGGGCTGGACGCTATGCCCCAGGGTTTATGGAGAAGCTGGCCAGGACAGAGGCACATGCCAAGTGCTGTCCTGCTGCCTGACTGGCAGAGCTTTACTGGAGGCTTGCAGGATGGAGACCACCACCCCCAGTGACAAGGTAGGACCTTGCCTGGTACTCAGCAGGATGCCAGATGCTCTCCAGCCTGTAACCTAGGATGGTGCTGGGATGGCTGCACCCCTTCCCACACCCTGTCTGCACCCCCCACATCCCAGACTCTGTTTTGCTCCAGGAAGGACCCAGGGGCACGTGGCTGGGGTGATGGGCCAACAAGCACTTTGCACCACAGGACAAGCCCCAAGCACAGCGCTGAGAGCCACAGGAAGAAAGAGGCAGCTTGGAGAGCAGCCTGGCTCAGCACTGGTTCAGCAGGGCAAATCCCAGTCCAGCAGGACAGGACAAAGGCCCTGCCACACTCCCGGGGCATGGAGCAACAAGGGCCAGCAGCTGCCCAAGCCCCTTGGGGTGACCCCATCACTATGTATGTGGCAAGGTGTGCACACGCACCGACCCCAGATGTGTGCAGGCAACGAGCTGCCTTGGCTCTCACGGCTGAGCTCAGCTGCACAGCTGCCTGGTGCACAGGAGCCTGGGTGTGGGATGGGCTGCACCCCATCTGAGAGCCTGCCAAGCCCCCAGGGGCCCTGTACCCTGCCTTTGGGGATCAGGACGAACAGGGAAGCACCCTGGGGGCATACCTCCCCAGAGGTTTGGCTCCCTACTTTTGGGCTCCAGCTAGAGCCTAGTGGTGCTGGACTAGCCAGTCCAGCTTGGGGAATGCACTTTTTAGTGAGATGGTGATTTGCCAGTCATCTCTCAGCCCCAGTCTGACTGCCTGAGGCTACCAGGCTTCCCCTGGGAAGCTAGTGCGGGGGGGTGGGCAATGCCAGCCCCAGCCAGGCTGGAGGATGGGGAAGCTGACCACACACAGACACCCAGAAAACAGCCTACAGGCCATGAACACCAACACATCCGCTTTAATCCTGGCCCCGAGGTGGCTGCAGGCAGCTCAGAGGAGGGGGATGCGGGAGGGCTCCCAGAGGCGTCGGGCCAAGTCACAGGCTTGCTGGACCACGAGCTCAGAGGGGATGATGCCCAAGTGCACAGTCAGCAGCTCGTAACACTTCACCACCTCTGCCTGGTGGTTCTTGCTGTAGTAACGCAGCAGCTTCCTGGAAGGAGAAGACCGGGCTCAGCAGGCACAGCACAGATCCTCATTCTAATCACCTTCCCCTTAGAAGGTCCCTGACAAGGGACCACCAACAGGACCATGGCACCAGGCTAGGGAGATGGACTGGTGCCACTCAGGTGACAACACAGCACTGATAGCACCCTGCAGTGGCACCCCAGTGAGGATACTGTCACCCACAGGAACCTCTGTGCCAGCACAGCCCTGGGTCCTGGTGCCAAACCACAGGGTTGGGTACTGCTCACCTGTAGTAGTCCCCTGCCAGCATGCCAATTGGTGCAGAATCATCAGAGAGGACCGGCACCTCCATCACCTCCAGCTTGTAGCCCTGGGGAGAGATGTCAGCAGAGGGCACGAGCAGCGAAGGGACCAGCAGGGAGCTGGAGCCAGCTGTTCCTACAACCTTGCCCCCAAAAAGGTGTTGGGGCAGAGTGATTCAGCAGCTTGCAGGCTCCACTTACCAGCTCATTCTCAAACCAGAGGAAGTAGGAGCAGCAGTAGTCACCCTCCTGCAACATAAGTGTTGTATAGCCTTTCTGAAGGTATCGCCGGGCCAATGTGATCAGGGACCACACCTGGGGGACAAGGGACACCTGAAGCCTCAAGAGAAAACCCTTTAACCCTCTCAACCCATCCTGTGGCACCCACTCAGCCTCAATCCTACAAGCAGTACCTTCCTCTTGATGAAGGTGGCCAGGGGGCCCTTGCCTAGCTCTGAGCTGGACTTGTCTGCCACGCTAAGCGACGGTGCTATCATCTGCCCGGCTGTGCGGTCCACGTAGATGAAGTGCACCAGGCCAGGGAAGTCCTCCAGGTACGTGGGGTGGGTTAAGGGTGTCTGACAACTTTGGTGCCCTTCCAGAACAGCCCGAGCCTTGGGCAAACCGCCTTCCCCCCATGCCTTGAGCTTGGTGAGAGCAGGGACAGGGCTCCATTCCCATCTCTGCTACCCCCTTGGGGACCCATCCTCAGCAGGATGGGTTCCCAGCTGCAGGAGTGGATATGACACCATAGTGATATTCCGTCTGCTCTTCACCAACAGGAAGTCCCGCCAGTCCAGCAGCTTCTCTCTGTTGAGGACAGGAATGGTAAGAGGCCAGAACCCCCACCAGACCCCAGCACAGCTCTGTGTGTGTGGTAGCCCCCTGAGCTTGCCAGCCACCCCCATGCAATCACCTCATCAGCTTCTGGGCCCGGTCCTGCAGTCCCTGGGACAGGCTGTGGCTGGTGGAAGACAGGAAGAGCTGGCGGTACACGGAGCAGAGCTGTCGCTTCACATTGGCCACTGCCTGCAGCAGCCTGAGCCAGAGGACACAAAGCACCACTGAGTTTGACCCTGGATCCCCAGCACTTCAGGGACAGACATATCACCCCCTAGGCTTGGAAAGGTCCCTGCCTGCCCTAGACACTTTCCTTGGCCACCCTGTACTCACTCCAGGGAACTTCCAGGCTCACTCCGAGAAAATATCTTGTTCTTGAAGTCTGCCCAGGCGTTCTGCAACTAAAGAGAGATGTGGCTCAGTGTCAGGCTGTGGGGACAACAGGAAAGGGGGGCCTCACAATCCCACTTCTACCTGGATGTCCTGCCCACTCAACTTCTTCACAAACTTGTCCATACGCTGCCGCAGCTCAGCTAGGAATGGGTAGGAGCGTGGGACTCCTGCCTCTGGCCCTTCTTCCAGCTTCCTTTCCAGCACCAAGAAACCATCCAGCAGTTGGTACAAGGTGATAGCCACCTGGGTCGTGGGGCCCTGCCAGGGAAGGAAGAGGTGAGTCAGCCAGGACCCAGGTCAGCATCACTTCCATCACCATAGAGACATCTCACCTTGGTCAGGAGGACGAGGGAGATGCCTGGCCAGAGTGGGAGGCAGTACATAGTGTGTGGCAGCAAAGGGCAGTAACCTTCCCGCAAGCTGGCATCCAGGAAGATCCTTCTGGGGTTTGAAGCTTCAGGAACCAGAGGTCCCAAAGTCTGGAGCAAGTCTTCTGCCATCTGGATAGGGAGGGGTGATGCTCAGCCCTCCCACAGGAACGAGACAGCCTGCACCAACCTCAGATACTCTGGAGGGACACAGCAATGTCCCAAACCAGGCATGACTGAGCGAGAGAGATGGAGGAGCCACACAGCAAAAGATGCAACAATGAGCTGCGTCTTGCAGCAGTGAGACAAGTGCCCAGGGACCCTAGAAGAGCAGCAGAACAGAGAAGAATAGAGCAGACAGAGCAGGTAGATGTTGTTGGATTCTCCTTCTGGAGATATGCAAAAGCTGCCTAGATGTGGGGGTGATCCTGTTCTAGCACTGGGGTTAGACCAAATGACCTTCAGAAGTCCCCTTCCAACTCCTACCGTTCTCTGGTTCTGTGAGAACCCACTTGCTAATACACAAATCACAAATGCCTCACGCCAAGGCAAGCCCTTGCTTGCAGAGCTGCAGAAGGAAGCAGCCCAGAAAGCTCAGAGGCAGCAGAGGGAGACAGCAGACTGCTTTAAGCCAGTCCCCGCCCCTCCGTGCTGATAGCTCTGGCCAGGGGGACCAAAGGCAGTGCCCCATAGCAGGTGGGCAGAGCCCCTCACTGACATGGGGAGTGTTACCAACTTTAGAGCCTGGAGCAGCCAGAGCTGGCACTGCACTGGCTGAGCAGTAAGGATAGAAATTGCAAAGAGCACCAGGACAAGCTGAGGAGGTGTGGAGCCAGAGGGACTGCAGGACCCTTTACTCACCTGAACATCTGCAGCGTCTACCTCACCAATGCTCAGCACCTCAGCACCCTCCAACCAGCTCTCACTGCCTACATGGAGCATGGGTGTCACCCTTCCTGCCAGTCCCCACCAGAGGCTCTGCAGGGCTGGAGAGCACAGGGAAGGACTGCTACCTGGCTGGGTACTCACCCGTGCTGTGCCTGCCTGGTGAGGGCTCGGGCGTGTAGTAAACCTCTGGCATGGAGGTGTCTGTGTCCTGATGGTGAAAATGGTTGGGTCAGCAACGGGAGAGATGCAGGCAGCCCACCCTGCTGGGCAACTCCCAGTCCCAGAGATTCACCTGATCATCCGAGTCTTTCTCAGTGGCTCCATGGGAGCCAGGGCCGCTCACAGGGATGCTCTCGCTTCTCTTGGGTTCCTGGGAAAGCAGCTTCTCTGCTGTGGGCTTCCGAAAAGAGGGAAAAATATGAAGCTTTTTTCACCAAGGGCTGCACTGATAAGGACACCCTGACCCACTGCCTCCCGCACTCTGCTCTGGAGCACCTGGGGGCTGAGCTCTTCATCAGTGGTCTGGCTGGGATACAGGTCCTGCACCAGGAGGATGAGGACAAGAAGGTCAGCAGGGCGGATGGAGCTGGTGTTGCGGCTGCAGGGCAGAGAAGAGTCAGCCAGCAGAGCAAGTGGCTGCCTTGGGAAGGGTGTTGGGGCCAGGGCTGGGCGCACCTGGAGTAGAAGGCCAACAGCTTGGTGTGCACTAGGAGGAAGGCATGGCCCACCTCATCCCCACCTCGCTCGGGGCTGGTGTTGATGAACTGTACCACTTGCCGCTCCAGGAACTCGATGCACTGCTCGCACAGCTGAGGGTGGATCAGTCGCTCCACTGCCTGGGGAGCAGTTTGGGGGCAAGGCTGCTGAGCCCCTCCAGATCCAGACACATAGCCCCAGGGGCAGGTCTGAGCTTCTGCTGCTTTAGGGAACTGCCCCAAAGCCCAGAGCCTTTCCCCGCATCACAGAACTCCACATCACCCCTGGGATCCCCTGGGGCACGGTACCTCCACAGCAAAGCTCTGGTCCTCCTCCCGTAGACGGCTGTACGTCTCCAGCAGACCCCGCAGCAGGCTCCAGACACGCTCCCGGTGCTCGGAATCAGCCGGTCGCAACCTGCAGCAGCCATGGAGTGTTAGCAGTGCCATCTGCCACCTCCCTAGCTGGGGTGGGCACCCCAAAAACCCAGCTGCAGCCCCGCAAGCTGGAGATCCTGCCGCAAAGGGAAGGTCCCAGTTTGGAAAGACAGACACCCCATCCAACCCTGCCAGGGCTACAGGAAGGCAGCGCTGGGCAGCCGCCTGGCACCCTGGCAGCGCCAGCCGGCTGTGCCCGCTCACTCCTTGCGCATGAGGTGGGCATCGAGCGTGACGAGGCCGCAGTGAGCCTCCACCAAGCGCCGAAGCACGAAGAGCATCCTGCGCAGGCTGTCTTCGCTCTCTGTGCCGTCACCGCTCACCGCGATGTACAGGCAATCCCCGAACTGCAACGGGCACGGGGGGTCAGGCGGCGGCCGGCCGGAGCGCCCCGGTGCCCGGTACCGGTCGGGTCCTACCATGTGCAGAACGTGGAGGTGCCGGCCGCTCTCGGTGGTGAAGCAGGTGTAGGTGTCGGAGAGCTTCTCCAGCAGCGCAGCGCCGGAGATGATGAGCGGGGCGAACAGCGTGTTGAGCTGGTCCTCCAGCGCCGGACCCTGCGCACACGCATCCCCGGCTCTAAGACCCCGCGCACGACCCGCGCACCCCTAACCCCATCCCGCACCACCCCACCTGCGCGGCGTGGGGCGACCGCAGCCGGCGAAGGAAGGCGGCATCGGCCCAGTAGAAGAGCAGCTCGGCCGCGCTGCTGGCGATCAGGACGCAGCGCATGGCCCGGCGCGACC
>VZRI01007637.1:397736-439253 GCA_013397515.1 Upupa epops
CTCCCACCCCTCCCCGGACTCTATAACTTAATTGTCAACGTTTCCAGCCGCCCGGCAGCGCTGCGGGGGTCACCTGGGGGTACTGGGCATGGGGATCCCGGGCGGGGGCCCGTGCCGGACAGGGCGCAGCATCCCAGTCCTGCCCTGCCACCGGTGGACACCGGTGCCCCAGTGCTTCTCATGGCTTGCAGGACGGATCGCAGCCGGCCCTGCAAATTCACCCCGGGATGGTGGCCAGGGCCAAGCAGAGCTCTGCGGGCGGCAAGGTGGGAGACTGTGCCAAGCCAGAGGCATCTGGAGTGCAAGGACGAGGGCGTAGAGTGGTGCCACCTGATGTGTCCCTGCTATGAGGCTGTGTGGGCTGCTGAGAGAGCAGCAGCATGTCCTGGGGAGTGTGCAGGGCAGGAACGGGGCTGGCAAGTCCATTCTGAGCCATGGGCTATCGGTACCGACAGGCCAGTGCGTTCACATTCTTCACCACATAGAAGCTCATGGTCAGTGGAGGGATGACCAGGGTGCGACCAGCCCGCAGTGGACGAGGCTTTAGTTCAGGGAGCGTTCCGTCGTCCACCATGGCCAGTGGCTGGCCATTGAGCTGGACCGACCTGTGGGACCAGGAGAGGACCAGGGGTGGTGGCATTGCGGATGGGGTGGTGGTGGAAGCCCCGGCCGCTGGAATCATACTTACTTGGAGTGGAGCCCATCCTTGCCGTAGGGCTGCAGTAGATACTGGTGGACAATCTTATCCCGCAGCGTCCCAGCCAGCTTGATTTTCTTCCGGGAGCGATGCAGGTTGATGATGTAAAGGGTGATGGAGCCCCGGACGTAGTTGTGGCTGCAATAGGGAGGGCAGGAGCGTAGGGGTGTGTTGGCACACACTCCTGTACCATTTCCTCCAACGAATGGTTTGGGGTCCCTGCGAGAACTGGTCTCATGCAGCTGAGGGGCTGCGACCAGCTGGGCTGCCTCTCCGAGGGACATACACCACCTCACCGTCATGAAGCCCAGCTTTGTGATGACACCTGATGATCCCCCTCCCCTCCTCAGCCAGGGCTGCCATGGCTGGAGGGAGTGCTCTGCCAGTGTCTGGAGCTGGAGAGTGGTGGTCTCAGGGCAGCCCCCCTAGGGCTTCACAAGGAGGAGGCTGAGAATGGAGGGGAGTTCAGTGTGCAAGTGGCGTCTGCCCCCACTGCCCCGGGCTCCTAACTGACAGCTCCAGACACTGATCCTCTGTCCGGACCTAACCAGGCAGCCCCAAACAAAGGCTATAAAGCACTTTGCACCTGTCAGTTACTGGACAAGGTTTCCTACTGAGCTGGAGGCATGTTGAAAGCATCTGGACTGTGTAAAGAAACAGACTCTCCTCCTCCACAATAGCAACTTGTGTCTGTGGTGGAGGTACCCCCCCAATCCCCACTCGCTGGGTCGCTTTCAAAGACATTATCAGCGAAACAATAACCAGGCCCGGCTCCCTGGCAGCGCAGCCGGTGGGTAACCTGACCAACTAGGGCCCCTTGTGTGAAATCCACTCCCTTGATCTCTGCTGCTGGGGCTGCCTGGTGGCCACCACGTTGGCTCTGACCTGCCCTGTTGTCAGGAGTGGGCTTGCCGTGACTTTCATCAGAGGCATCATCGTTCCTGTGTGCTCCCTCCACCACAACAGCAGTTAGAGCCGTGCCTGAGCAAGTCCCCTGGGAAGCCCACCTGCCTTTCCAGAGACAGATCCTGGGCTCCTGCCCCAGCATGGACTCAGTGGTCTGGTTCCCATCTTCTGCAGGTCCTGCTTATCTCCCCTCTGTAGCCCTCAGCCCCCCTCCACTCCTCTTACTTGTGGTAGCTGGTGCAGTGGGCGTAGATGCGGAGCTTGTCACGAATGACCCTGCCGGGCCGGGGTTTCCTCTGGAGACCAGCCACGTGGATCGCCAGCACCTTGGGACCTATGAGACGCTTGTAGAGCAGGGACAACCAGTAGTCCTGAGGGACAGAGGGGACAGTGAGCAGCACAATGGTCCTGGTGACTCACAGTGGGGTTGGGCAGGAGAGCCTGACTTCCCTGCTTACAGCCTAGCAAAATGTTGGCTACTGTGGTGAAGATGTTGCGTGCCAGATGTCTGTCTTGGGTTGAGCTTTGTTTGTACACTCCAAGCCAAAATGGTATCGACGTTTCCAGGAAAGATACTAACGGAGGAAGGCATTGCTCTGCCCACGCTGAGACGCCGATACCCTCTGAAGGAGCTCAGCTTCTGGCTGGGCTGTGGAGCGTGGGGAGCAGCACGGGTGCCCTCGCACATTCCCATGGACCCACACACAGCCGTGCTGTGCACTCCTGCACCAGCTCCAGCCGAGGCACATGGCACGGTGATATCCCCAGAGCAGGCCTGTCACCCTCTAGCCCAGCCTCTGTAGGTGGTACAGCAGAGCTCTCTAGCTCTTTTCCATGCCATGCTGGCTTTGGTGCCTGCTGAGGGCACTCCACTTCCCAGAGGTACTTCTCCCATTTTAAAGCCTCCCGTGGAGTTAAGGCTCCGTGAACACAGCTTGGGGAAGCCAAGCACTCAAGGAATAGGGAACGTTCGGCCCCTGCACACGTGTATTAATGATGCAGCCTCTAATTACATCACCACATACTGCTTTTTCCTGCAGGACGTAGCCTTGCTCGGTACACAGGATGGGCCCCAAGCTCCAGGGAGGGAGGTGAGACTGTGTGGGTGACAGAGGCTGCTGCCGGGCCGGCAGGGCCCCCCACTTATCCGCTGCAGAAGCTGGGAGGTGTGCAGTAAATGAAGCAGGGTTGTGGGAAGGAAAAGAGCAGGCTCAGGAACCTGCCTGCCATTCTGCAGGATGGGGCTCTGCTCCCGCTGCTGCTCTGGACACTCCAGGTGATGCTGGGGAGATGGAACACCTGATGCTGTGCCTGTGGGTGCACTGGGTACTGCCTGGGTGCTGGGGCATCTTCACACGCATGAGCAGTCTGGATAAACACAATCCGGACTGGCTGTCCCAGAGGGAGCACATGCCCCAGGGCAAGTGGGATGATCTCTCATCCTATTCAGCAGCATCAACGCCAACTAGTGGTGGTCACACTGGCAGCCAGCAGTGTCTGACTTGCACTGTGAGAGGGGCTGCTAATACGGGAAGGAACATAAATTAAACCCTCTGTGGCTGGGGGGGGGGGCATGGGGAAAGCCCACTGTGGTCAGTATTGCACCAGGAGAGGCGTCTGGCCTCTCTGAGGAGCATGTAGTGGGGAATGGGGTCTCCAGGGTTCCAGGCAACAGGGCTGGGTGGGCAGATGGAAATGCAGATCAGGTACAGGTAATTATCCATCCCATAGAGTCATAGAATCCTTAGGGATTGGAAGGGACTTTGAAAGATCATCCAGTCCAATCCCCCTGCCACAGCAGGATCACCTAGACCAAGTCTCACAGGAACAGATCCAGGCAGGTCTGGAATGTCTCCAGAGAAGGAGACTCCACAACCCCCTTGAGTGCCACGGATGGGAAGCCCTCACACAGCTGCCAGCTGAGATGCATTTTGGATGAAGAGACCAGCAGATGAAGCAGAGAGCGGTGCTGCAGCACTGACTGACATGAGGCAAATACCCGCTGGCCAGACTGGCTCCATTCTCTCTCCAGCCCAGCTCAGTGGAAGCTGACTTGTTCCAGCTGAGCTGGCCTGGCGAAGGGAGATCCAAACCCACTTCCCACTTTCTGGGTAAACTTTTGCCACAGTGCTGGAGCAAAATCCACCTCCTGCTGTCCTCTCCCTGCTCCCAGCCAAAACCACAGGGCTTTGAGCCACATGAGCCTGGGAACTGTTTCTTCTGCATCTTCTCCTCAGAGGAGATGCAAAGGTGAAGGGAGAGGCTTGTGCACCCCAAGGAGGTTCAGCTCAGGGAGGACAAGCTCAGTAAAGCAGAAGTGTGTCATCCTCGAGGCGTGTTCTACCATCCCTGTCCTACACCCAGGGGACATCCCTGTCCACACCAGGCTGCAAAGCTGTGCCAAACTTCCCTCGCAGTGGCAAGCTGTGCCAGCCCACCCCGCTCAGGCTCATGGCAGGTAGGAGAAGCAGTGCCCAGCACACTGCAGCTCCCCAGCGAGGCGCAGGGATTAGCATCATTAGATGGGTAATTACTGGAGTTTCCAGCGAGGCCAAAGGTGAGCACAGATCGCAGAGCTGAGCCCCACAGTTGTCAGTTAGGAATGAATGAATGAATTCAGTGCCCTGAGCTACCTGTCAGTCAGGCTTAGATCTTTCTAGGAGCCCCCTGGGCTTTCTCACCTGCTCATTGTATTTCTACTGATAGGATGATGCTTTCATCAACAAGTTACAGAGTGATAGAGGCTTTGTGGCCACCAGCAGCTCCAGCTTCAGGCTGATCATCAAATCTTCTGGGCCTGGGGGTTTGCTGCTTTGATATAGAATCATAGAATCCTTAGGGATGGAAGGGACCTTGAAAGATCATCCAGTCCAGTCCCCCTGCCACATCAGGATTACCTAGACCAAGTCACACAGGAACACAGCCAGGTGGGACTGGAACGTCTCCAGAGAAGGAGACTCCACAGCCCCCCTGAGCAGCCTGTTCCAGTGCTCCGGGACCCTCCCTGGGAAGAAGGTCCTGCTGAGATTGATAGGGAACCTCCTCTGTTCCAGCTGTTCCTATCTTGTTCCTCTTGTCCTATCAGCAGGTGACCTTAAGAAGAGCCTGGCTCCATCCTCCTGACACCCACCCCTCACAGATTTAGAGACATAAGCGTCCCTTTGCTCTCAAGGATCATCATCAGCAATGTTTGTAATGTGGTTGTGCAGGGAGCTGCCCAGCCCCATGACCTTCCCTGGCTGCTGCCAAACTTCCCATCCTGGTGTATGCTCTTCCCAGCTGACAAACCCAGCTCCCCTGTAGTGCTTCCAGAGCTGAGCCCAGAGGGTCCTGCCATTGTGGCCCATAGATAGAGCTGTGCTGTTCAGCATCTCCTGCGCCGGGCATGAGGGCAGATGCTTGTGTCTCTGCAAAGTGTAAGATGACCAAGGCTGAGCAGCATTTTGGCACAGCTCAGGGGTCATGGGGTCTGACCTCTCCTTCCAGCATCTGCAGAAGGCAAGGGGAAAGCAGGGATCTTACCTTGCCTTGCTAGCAAGGTCAGCTCTGAAGTCTCCATTTCAAGAAGGATGTAGAAGTACCTAAGAGAGTACAATGGAGGGACAGAGAAATGATGTAGGACTGGAAAAGGAGCCATCAGCACTGGCCTTGAGTTCTCAAGTTCTTCAGCTTACTGCAGAGAAGCACTGAAGACAGCTGCAGCTTTTCACGTCACTGCATGCCCACTTACGGCAGGGGCCCGAATCACACTACGTGCATTAAATTACCAGGAGCCAGTGACACTGAGGGTTTGGATGATGAATTGCACACACACCTAGCATGGTGAAAGCAGCTTGAACTTGCAGACCCGATGGGCATGGGCACTTCTCCCAGCTGGGCCAGTGGTCTGTGGTTGCTCCTACCACTGGCAAGAGTGAATTTGCCTTGCTGGGCGCTTGCAGTTATTGGCTCCCGTTGGAACAGTCACCAGTTTGGGAAGCTGTTGCTCTTGAAAATCAGCTTGGCTGCTTTTCCAGAGATCATTGACTTCTCTCTGGACCTCTGACAGCAGCTGGCACCCCCTCCCATACAGCAAACCCTGTGCAGGCATGATCCCCAGAATGGCAGCACCCTCATGCCCTTTAAATGCCCCCCTTGCAATGCAAGGACAGAGGCAGGTCGTGGCAATGCCCAGGGAGATGTGTAGCTCCAATTGGTGCAACTACAGCTAATACTTGGCTTTCTAAGTCAGGAAGGGCTATCCCAGATGACCTGGCTCTGCCTTCGCATGCTCTTCACCCATAGGTCTGAGAGGCTGCAGCAGCAGCACTGCTTAATAGGGCTGCAAAGTAGTTAAAGCAAGAAAGCTCTCTAGATT
Source organism: Upupa epops (assembly GCA_013397515.1). Lineage (NCBI taxonomy): Eukaryota > Metazoa > Chordata > Aves > Bucerotiformes > Upupidae > Upupa > Upupa epops. The sequence continues at coordinate 403,697 of VZRI01007637.1, forward strand.
CCCAAGGCACTACTAGCAGACCAGATTCCCGTCTGCTATTCCTCCTCAACCACTACAGCGGTATTAGTGGCTCGGGACAAGAATCGGTCTGTCACTGAAGATCTTCACAGCTACGGCAGAGGAGCTCTTGAAGGCAAAGCCAGGTCACTTGGCTGGGACTGACGATTTATGGGCAGGAGGGGTGCTTGTCTCTGGTGAGCTGACGTGCAGAGCTCAGGTCAGCAACATCTTCTGAGCCTCATGTGGCCAGCGAAGACCCATGAGGGTTTCACTAGACAGGAGAAGCCCAGAAGGGCCCATTTGATTCGTTTGCACGTTTTAATTAATTGCAGGAGCTTTTAGAGACTTTGGAAGCAAGGCTGATGAGACAGACTTTCAGCCAGGTCTGTTAATGAGCCCTTCCCATCTCCACCAGGAAGGGCACAGGAGCATATCCCCAATGCTCTTTGCTAAAGGCAGCAAAGCAGCTTTTCAGCTGCTCACCTGAGGCTGTTCAGCTAAGCGCTCATCATCTGTGAGATGTTTCCACAACCAGAAAACCAGGGTCAAAACTGTAGCCTTCCAACCTTCAGGGGTTTTAACTGGCAAAGGCAGTAGGACTTCAAATGAGCAGGCTGCTGGCCTCAAAAAGTGTGCAGCCTCCTTCAGCGGGGGCTGCCAGGACACAGCTCTCTGTCCCTGTCTCACTGGCAGCATCAGCTGGCTGCTGCCCACCCTTCTCCTCTTTCTCCTTCTTCTTCTGAAGCTGCCCGAGCTCTTCCTCCATCCCTCGGGCATGTTAATTTCAACAGCCTGGTATAGGTTGCTCCATTCCTGCACCTTCCCACATTTTATCACAGTGCAGACAACCCATATGGAGATGAGGTCTGGCTGATCTGCAGGTCACAAGGCTTCTCTCTTTTACCCCTCTTTCATGCCTGATGCTTCATTTTTGGCACAAGCATCTCCAGAAAAGCAGTGATTTTGGTTATGAGGGCTTGGAGGGATGAAGAAGCTGCTGCTTCCCAGGGAGTCTGTTCCAGCTGTTAAACATCCACACTGTTAAAAATCCCACTCCTTATTTTTCAGCTAGAATTCATCTGGCTTCAGCTTCCACCCAGTGGTTCCTTTTCCATTAGATTAGAGATCCTCACCATCCAAAGCTTTTACACTGTGGAGGTCCTAACACCCTTTTGAAGCCATGGCTGGTCATTCCTTCAGCAAGGCTGGACTACTGGGGCTCCTAACATTAGCCTCAAGTTTTCTATGCTGCTTGGACTATAGGAGTTCAAGGTTTTCTTACCCAAATCCTGCACAAGATCCTGTGACAAGCAGAGCAGTGCAGAGCCTCTCTCCAAAAAGAACATTCACTGAAGTCAAAATGCTCAGCTCCAGAAGCAGGCTCTAATGTCCCCAGGAGCTCGCACGCACCTGTCCTCAGCAATGGGAGCTGTTTGCTTCATGCATCCTCCTCGCGTGCTGCATCCTCCTCGCGTGGAGGGCCTGAGCAGAGGAGGGCTTGCTGAGCAGTTTCCCACATATGCTGCCATACTGAAGGAGTCTGCAGGGTGCCTCCAGAGAAGGGCTATGAACAGGCAGCAACACTCCTTCTAACCCCAAACAAGTGGGCTTCAGGTGGGCTGGGTTGCCAGAAGCTGGTAGCATCAGCAGGGGAGGATGAGTCCAGTATGCACAGAGGTGCTGCAGCAAAGCCACCCCTTGCCTCCTCACTTTGCTCTGCCCACACAACCCCTCCCCTCCCAGGTGGGACATCAGGCACCTGCACCTGTGAAAGGATCAAGCAGTGCTGCCCAGATCCTTTCTTGCTTAGCCTTGGTCCCTGCAGGTGCCCACCACAATTCCCCCAAAGCGCTTGATATCTCTCTCTGCCTGGGCATCTGCTGCTTTCACTGTGCTGATCCTCTTCCTTCCTGCGCTAACGGCTGCGAACTTGTCACCTCACACACTCTTCCTGGCAGCTTTCTCTGCCAGCAATTGGTCTATGGATGGAGCATGATATGAGGAACTGCCAGTCCTGCACCCCAGTGCCTTTCAGCTAAGGAGAGAGAGGAGGGGAGAAAAGCACTGCAAGGGAGGTCACTGGCTCTGCTAGCTGGGGCAGGAGCAGCTCCGTAGCACTGCTGCTGTGGCCGTGTTGTGCATCCTATGTGCTTATGGGGCTTTCTGCAGGCTGGCTCTTGTCTGGCCTTGAGGACTGCACATCTAGTAGGGATGGTCAGACAGACACTCAGGTTAGGGAGAGGAAACCAAGACACTTCTTAAAACAACAGCAATGAATCCCGAAGAGCAGCATGTGGGAACAGTCAGGAAGGAGAGTCACTCCCATTCCAAATAGCTGGTGTGTGTACACATGGAGCAGATTCTCCATGCATAGAGCAGCATTCTCATCCAGCTGTGCCAGCAAGCTCTGTATTCAGGCTGAGCATCAACCATTCATCCTACAGCCTGGGATCACCCCAAGCTGCCGCAGCAGTGCAACCCACCAAGCCTCTGGTGAGGATCACATCTTCCCAGCCTTCGACCTGCTGCACCCTTTGCTCAGTCCCTCTCCCTTGTTTCTGTCTTCTGCTCTTTCTCTCCATCCTAGAGAAAGCCCGGATCGCTGACATTAAAGCAAAATTCCTGCTGTGGGAGCAGCAGTGCTGGAATTGCTGCTGGGTGCTGATGGCACGATGGGACAGCTTGCCCATGTACCAGGAAAGTGGTGAGTGGGTACCACTGCCCTTCACAAGCTGGCTGCTAGCCGGCAGCCTCCACTGTACAGGGGAGCTGAGCAGATGAAGGAACACACAGACCTCTCATTTGTTATCACCTCTCCCTAGCTTCCCTAACTGGCTCCAGGCAATGGAGACCCCAGGAAATTAGCTGAGCTGCTGGATCACAGGGACTTGGAAAACAAGGATTTTGCTCTCCCACCTCCTTCACAGAGCCAGGATGGCTCTGTCTCCAAGGTGGATAGGTCTAGCGTGGTGCTTCTGGAAGATGTGGGCAGCAGTCCATCCTTCCAAGGGCAGGCTGTTGCTGCTGGTGGCAGATGGAGGGTGTCTCTGTTCCAGCACACATGCAGGAGGAGCAGCCTGGCTCTGGCTTTACACAGGTCCTGCAACCCTGGTGGATGGGTGCTAGAGCTGCTAGCTGCAGTGTGGCTTTGATGCATTTGAGAGTCGAAGCATCTGTGCTTCAGAGATGTTTTTTATGGTGCATGAAGAAGGAAAGGCCTCATAACCTGCTGTGACAGCAAACAGAGTTGAGGTGCTTCAAAATTTGTCTTCTTGTTTGCAGGTAAAATGAGCCTCAGAGTGGAATTGGAGCTCCTGGAAGGCTGAATAATGCAGCAAGAGTGCAGAGAGCAGAGGGTGATGCAGTCCTTGAGCCATGCTATGGTCGTGGCTGAGAGGGTGAGGCAGCAGAAGGGATACCCTGCTCAGACCTGCTTCGGGCACTTGTGCCAAGGCTGGCTGGGAGAATTCTGTGGGGCACCATTTCCACTCAGTTCTTCAGCAGGCTGCGCTCTGGCTCAGCATCTCTGGGAGAGCCTTTTCCCTGTGCACACCTGAACTGCCTGAGATTTCATCCCCCACTCCCATGGCCAAAGCGATTGTCCTGCACAGATAGCTCCTGTCCACTGTCACCTCTCCCACTCCTCTGTAAGCGCTGCTCCTGCCAGTGTTCCAGTGTGTGGGGCAGATGGAGGTGCCAGACACTCGTGTGACAGATTTACAGTCACCGGGAACAGTTTCCATGTGTGTATGAGTTCCACTGGACCTACTCTCCCTCCTCAGCCCCCGTGGCTCCCAGGCTTGGGGCCATGCCTCTGTCTCTGCTTGCACAGAGCATGGGATGCTACAGCCCAGCCACCTTCTCACAGACAGCAACCCCAAAGCCAAGGGTCCCCACTGTGGGGGAACTGCTACAGTCCTGCCCCTGGCAGCTTGGCCAGCTGTGTGAACACAGCACGGTGACTCAGTCTGGGTGTGCAGATGGGCCAGCACAACAGTGGAGCTGAATTTCCTCAGCCTTGCAGCCAGCTGGCTGGGCTCAGCGGTGGGATGCAAGCTCTTACGGGAAAGGGATCACCATATTTTTTCCCCTATGGATGCTAGGTCTTCTCTGTGCCTCTGGACATTGCTCAGCCCAAAAGCCAGGCAGCCACCAGGAGAGCAGATGGCAGGGTAGGGATGGGCACAGGTGGGCGAGGATCTGTCCCCTGCTGCCCTGGCCAGGGGAGGGCCCCCTCCTGTGCTGTGCAGGGATGAGAGAGGCACCAGCTGGGCTGGGAGGATGGCTGGGATCTCCAGCTGCAATTAGCAGCCTGTGCAGCCAAGCCAGTTCCAATAATGAACGCACCGGGGAGTGTGTATGCGCAGCAGGTGGGTGCACGGCTTTGAGATTCACTCCCACCCCTGGCACCCTAAATGGCACCTTGCCAGCGGGCCCCTGGCTTCAATGCATCTGCAGACTGGGGGCTCAGCCCACGCCCTGCTCTGGGGCAAGCACCATTGATGCCACATTGCCAGGTGCAGCTCAAACACATGGCTTGCAGCATGGCTCTATGCTAAGGGGTGCTGGGGATGGAGGAACTGGTGCTGGGCTTGTTAACAACAAGACCTTTATGAAAGCTGGGTTGGAAAGGACACTAAGGACAGACCCAGTTTGAGCCCAGGGTCTTCCCTTCTCTGGGTCAGGCAGTAACTTTCCCATTGAGCTCCACAGTGCCTTTGGGCTAAGCAAAAGAGATGAAAAATGACCCACAGCATCCACGCATCCGAGCGCAGCACCATCAGGCACAGACCTCTGCGCTGCTGCGCTGCTTTCTCAAGGACGCCATCAATTCACAGGCAGGATCACACTGTCTGCTGCTGCCACAGCTGAGCGGGCAGCCCTGGCCGTCACTTCACCCTGTGATCCCTCTGGGCCTTTCTCATGCTGCAGATGAAAGTTAGGCATGGGAAGGAAGCTTTAGTGTCTAGCTAACCCAGGAGAACCAAGTATCTCAGCATCCGCTGTGTTTAGGAGAATGCCCAAGAGGAGCCACAGTCATCAGGAAATTGAAGACTGGATTTCAGCTTTGGCTTTTCCGTAGGGTCTGTGTTGCTTGAACTCTGCCAAGAAGTATGCCCAGGTGTTTCCACACGTGGGTATAACCTTACAGCACTGTGCACTGAGAGAGCAGAATCGCTATCAAGGGTGGATAAAGAAATCGATGAGAGCCACATGGAAGAGCGCTCTGAAAGGTGTTTAACGTGCTGTAGTATGAAGAGAGGGCTCACACCTACCCCAGGCTCGCCAGGGAAATAAATGTATTGCGTCCCTCTGGACTGTTTCAGAGAGAGATTAAGGAGAGAGAGATGGAGTAGTAGGCACACTCTGCGTCTGAAATGAGCCTAGAGCCGCCAAGTGCCAGAGAGGCATTTCAAAGGCACTGCCCTGTGAAGGGTGAGTATCAGTACTCCTTTCTTCTGCTCCTCACTCACTCCCATACACAGATGGGGACAGATGGGTTTAGGTGCAGGCAGGCAGACCGACAGACGTGCGAGAAGCTTTATTTGAAGGGCTTCTCAAGCACAAGCCCTGACTATTATACAGCTGGCTGCCCCAATCACTCAGGAAGAAAAAGCACTTCAACCATACATGAAAAGTTGTCTCAAAAATAACAAGGCATTAAAACACTTGAGCTCAGCTGCATTAAGGTCAGCTGGAGCATTTCTATTCCTCAGCCTGACCATGCCTATGCCAAGGCCAGGGAACCTCACGTCACCCAGTTTCTCCTGCTTCGCCCTCCATTAGTCCAGCAAGAGAAACCTGTTTCCTCAGATCTGCACTTGGAAGAAGGCTCAGAGAGCTGCTCTCAGCTTTCCCTTCCATGGCATTTGTCCCTTGCTTCCACCTCTGAGCAGAGGGTGTACAGGCAATTTTGGCAGCCTTGGAGACGCTCTTTCATGGGTGAGAGACCTGGATGGTGGTCCCTTGCAAGATGCTCCAGAAGTCACAAGATGCTGCTTGGTTTGTATGCCAGATGTGGGTGGAAAGCGCTTCAGAGACGTGAGCATCTCCCTGAAGTCAGTGTGAAGCCACAGGACCTCTCAGTCACATTGCTGCCACCCAAGAGCAACTTCAGGAAATCAGAAGGCATCACACCAGCAGCACGCTGTGGCACAAAGCTGGGCACAGACCAGCTTAAGCCTCTGCTTTCAGGGTTTCACTGCATCCCTATCTGCAAGCAACTAGTGCCAGGTGCCCTTGCATTTCCCAGTGAACTGGGCAGAGTGTACAACTTTGTTTTCAAGCCAAGGCTAACTCTCAGAAAACACAGAGCAAGGCCACACCTGGCTGCCTGCATTTGCTGCCCAGCACCCACACTGAGAGAGCAGTCGTGCCCTCTGCCTGTCAAATACACTGGTACCCCTCACTAGCTCAGAGCACAGCCCGTGACAGAAACTACCACCTTGATAAAGACAGAGCGGTGCAGTGAGTTGCCTGCTCCTTCCCCTATACAGAACCCAGTCCCCAGTGGTGCAGACCTGGGGGAGAAGCAGAAAGAAATGGAGTGATTCAGAAGCTGATCCTTTCACACCAGTGCCCGACCAAGGAAGCCCCATTATCTGCAATTCCTGATCTCCTGACATGGCTCCCCCATCATATTTCACAGGCTGCCTTATGTCTCCCACTGCAACATGGCCTAGCAGAGACTACTAAAAGCAGCAAGATCAGGAGCATCTGAAGGGCCTAGAGAAGGACAAGGAGGTGGGCTGGCATGGCAGGGCCATGCAACATGAGGGCTCACATGCAACAGACTGCAAATCACTTGTTTTTATATGGGAAGTGCTTCAGGACAAGGATGAAGAGATGTATGTTTGCATCACCACACCATGCCTGGACCACACAAGAAACTCTCCTTGGATGCTGCAGCTACCTGGCACTAAAGGACACCCTTGCAAAAGGCTCAGATTCAGCTCAGCATCCTGAAGCATCCCCTCCTTTGATCTGACAAGCAGGGATCAGCAGTGGCAGGGGAGGAGGTGCAAAGGCTGCTGTGGGGAGCCCAGCTGTGACTCACATCATCCTGAGGAGCTGCCAACCAGAGCCACAACTGCTGCTGTAGCAGTGGGGCCCTTCTTTCAGCAGGCAGGTGCCTCACGCCCAGCCAGCGTGCGGAAACCTCTCTGTCATAGCAGCTAATGAGCGGATTGTATTTCACAGCACCGCAGCCCTGTGCAGGCACAGCCAGTGGCTTTCATCTCCCTGATAGCTCCCACGGGAAAAGAGCGCCTGCCGCCTTGCAGAGCAGGTCATGGTCCGGTCTTGCTGGGCGATCTGGTGTTTGCAGCTTCTAAACCCTCCGTCAGTTTGCACCTGCCTCATGCTCTTTTATAGCACAAGAGTGGAGGGAAACAGGTTAAGCAAGCACCCACTGGAGTCTGGGCAGGAACACCATGGGGAAACATGACAGCGGTGCTGAAGAACATGGGAAAGGGAGGAAAGGGCCGTGAGGGGGGTTGTTTCTGCCTTACTGGAAGACACACCTTTAAACCAACTGAAAAGGCTGTTTCAAAGACCTTCATTGTTTTTAACAGCCTGGGGTTTATTCCTTTAACTCATACCCTGGCTTTAGTTCTGCTCCTAACTGCATGCCTGGTCCAGCTGCTCTGGGACTGCTGTCTCAAGGTGCCATGGGCCACTGTGCTGGGAGAATTGGCCACAAGTCACCACTGTCCTTGCGTGCCCGCTGGGCTGCTTCCATCCCGACAACAGCTATCTGGGGGAATCCTGATGCCCTGGGCAGTAGGGAAATGTGGGTTGGATAGAGGAATTCATTCTTCAGAAGAAATCCATCCTTGCCCCAGGCTCAAATTCAGCTCAGACAAAGCTCTCCTGGCTTCTCCCAGCTCAGGCCCCCAGAGCTGGCAGGTACACTTGCTGGAAGAGTACATGCAGAGCAGCCCAGGCAGGGGACCATGCTCTCCTCATTAGGTTGCTATCCAGAGCCACCCACCAGGCCCTGCTGGTTAGTACAGATCTCATGTTACTGACACTTCCTGCATCCTCCCTCAATGCTCAGGGATGCTGTCACAGGGATGCTGTTTTGTCTGAGTAGGTAGGACTGACCAAGATGTGGCTCCCATAGCCTCTGCTCCCTTGCAGCCATCTCCTGAGATCCCAGAACAGCATCAAAGGCAGGTTCATAGCAAGAGGGTTGTTGGCTTCTTGGACATGAAGTCCCAGCCTGCCAGCAGTGTTGCCAGGTGAGGGACCCATAAATCCCTTCCAGGGAGATAAGGAGCATCTGGCTACTCTGCCAGGCAATCCATGTGCAAAGCAGCCTATTTACTAGCTCCCCCCAGGACAAGGAAACCTGCTACTTTTACCAGGGTTTTTTATATGGTTTCTTTATCAGCACCATGTGTGTTGGGAGCTCACCCCCCTGCCCAGGTGTTTTTGAAGAGTGAAGGATGCTCAGGGCACTTGTGAGGACCACTGCTCCCGGTGAGGCCAGGAACACCCTTCAATTGCTCTTCACGTTGGTTTATAGAGGTCTGGAGTGCTGAAGCTTCAGCCTGGCATCCCCCAGTGCTCTGGTTGCCCACACCGTGCCATGCCATGGCATGTGTGGTGCTCCTGTCATGGCCCTCTCTCCTTCTGACTCTGCAACCCAGTGTCACCCTTTGGCAGCATCAGCTCCCTCCTGTGCCAATGACCCTGGGTAATTGATGAAGCTGGATCTGCAGAGGTTTTGCTCTCCCATCTGCCCCCAACATGTTGTGTTCTACATGAACATCTCTACCAGCTCTGCAAGAAACGGATCTGGGAAAAGAGATTTTCAAGCAGAGTGCAGAGAGGCCACAAGCTGACAACTCCCCTCCAATGCACAGTGAGAAGCTGGTACCAGTACGATGCCCCTGGGCAGACCTACCGGCAAGGGGTTGAAGTTCTGGTCCACCAGGTGGTTGTGGCCATGGTCAAGGAAGGAGTGCCGCACCACCACGTCAATGCCTTGGCTGGCCAGTAAGCCCAGTGTGTTCAGCCACCTGGGGATGGAGAGAGCAGAGTAAGGGCTAAGGGAACCACTGGTCCCAGTGCATAGCTGAGCTTCAGCACACAGCATCCACCTGGCCTGGCACCTGGTCCCAGCACTGAGCTGAAGCCTTCAAATGGTTTTGTGAGCTGGGTATTAACTGGCTGCCATCATCCCTCCTCTGGCAAGCCTGCCACCTCTCCTGCAACCAGCCACAGCCAACTCTGCTTCCGTTGTGCCTGGTTCACATGTCCCAACACCACCGCTTAGCCTCTGCCTCTGTCTGAACCCTAGCATCACAACTCTGTGCCCAAAGCCTAGGGTACTGGCCCAGCCTGGCAGCACATGGCCATTGTCACAGAGGCAGGGACCAGACCACCAGCCTCCTCACACCCTTCATACAAAGCCTGGCACAGCCCTGATGCTCCAGGAATGTCCTTGAGCCTCCTCACAAAGCCTGGATAATCCTCCTCCATCTTTTGTGATCCTGGCCAGCTCCAAAGATTTCAGCTGGAGGTCTGCAGCAGAATGCCTGTGCCAAGGAGCTGTGCCAGTAGGCATGCCCCAAGAATGGTTGTGGCTTTAAAGAAGAGAAGATGGTTTCCAGAGCAGAGCCCAGATGAACGGCTCCCTGGGCAGACAACCTAGGAGTGGATGGATGCAAAGATGAGTGGTTGCAGCCTGAAACCAAAAGGAAGAGCAGGAGGAGGCCTTGGTGATCCCAAGCTGCTGAGAGAGACAACCCTGTTAGGGTGCCAGCCCCGCGGTCCCAGAGCTGGCATACTGGGATCACACCACCCTTCCACACCACATGCTTTGGGTACACTGCGGGTACCAGTGTGGGATGCTGTGCAGCCACCCCGTTGCTCTGCTTTTCTGGCTAATGCCAGAGACTGGGTCACCTACAGCAAAACAGAGCTGAGAAGGAGCAATTGGGACGCTATGAGGAAAATAACAGTGCCCAGGCTGCTGGCAAGTATCATGGGGGTACAGCTGGGGCCTTCAGTGGGCACAGTGCTGGCCTTCTCCTGGCTCAGTGGCTATCCAGCATCCAAGCCCACAGACCCCACGTGGGTATCAGTGTCCTGGTGCTGGCAAACTGGTGTAACTCACAGGAACCCAGCTGCATAGGAATCAGAGAGGTTGTTCACGCCTCCAGCTGAGGTTGCACCAACGCCTTCCAGCCAGATCTTCTTCCCTGGTGTGTATGTGTTCACTACCTGCACAGGAGACAGAAGCAAAAGCAAAATGACCTTTGTGAATCTGTGATTTAAAGCCAGGTCTGACAGCTCCTCTGGTCTGCCCTGGGATAGCTCACAGAGATCTTGGGTGAAGATGCTGCTGGTCAGCACCTGCCTGGCCCTGGGCACAGCCACTAGGTCTTTACTGGGGCTGGGTGGGGGGACACTGCTTCTCACTGTCTTCTGCCACTGCCACAGGTTCACTATCCATCTCTGGCACTGTTCTAAACACACGCTCCCAAACTTGCTCTCGTGCTTCTAGACCTGACCCCGCTCTTTCACTGCAGCCTGAGAGACCAAGTGTTTGCAGAGACACGCAGATCACTTCAGATCTCCATGTCCACATGCAAGGTGCCTGCCTGACAGGGGGAGCACCCGAGCCCCAGAGGTTCTACAGCATGGGAGGACTGGGACATGTCCTGGAGCCACATGGAGGAAAGGTGAGCACCCAAGAAGAGAGCAGTGGATGCCCCTGGTTGCAGGTAGAGCTAGCCTCGTGGCTTCACCACCTGGCACGGATGAGACATGCAGGTCTGGACATGCTGGCCCACCCCTTACAAGGCTCCAGTCAGCAGTGCAGACACTTGTGACATGACAGACTTGGAAGGCTGGAGCTGCCCTCTCCCACTACAAGCAACCTCCAACACTGCACAACGCCCCAACCTCCAAACACCCCATCCTCTCTTCTGCAATCCAACCTCTCCAGGCTGGGCAACAAGCTCCTGCAACCAGATGTCTGCAAATCCAGTGGCCTGAGGAGTGCTCTGTGCAGCCTGATGGATCCTACCCCATTAGTGAGGAGCGCTGGAATGTGCTGGATGGACTGGGATCCCTCAAAGATGTTAAATACGCCAGCTCTGGGCTGCCTCCCACTCACAGCCTGTGAGAGTCGACATCCCTGACTAAAGCCCCAGAGGTGTTGGCATCCTGCCTGTAATTATCTAAGCCACCACCTTCCCCCGTCTGAGAGGAAGCAATAAAACAGGGAAGTGGACAAGCCCAGCTGCTCTAATCAGTCCCGGCAGGATGCGCTGACTCCAAGCCAAGCTGGAGGCGATTAGCACCCAGTGCTGTGCTTTAAGTCAGCCACACTGGCATCCCCAGGAGAGCCCTTCCCTGGTCCTGCCTTGTGCAGACCAAATCCTGCCCCCTGGGTATGAGGGTTTCCCCCCCTCCCTTGCTGCTTCTGCTCAGGGCATTGATGGGCTCTTACTCCCTTCCCAGCAGGTTTCTGACCTGTGAGAAGATGGGATGTGTGCTTTTGGTGGAGTATTGTACCCCCAGTGAGAGCAGGGCCAGACAGAGGCTCTAGCTTGCCCCTAAGATAATCCTGCTGGCCATCCTGCCATGGCTCCCTGAAGCAAGAAGATTCTCAGCTTGTGCAAGAGGACTCAGTTAAGTGGTTCCTCTCCTCCAGTTTTGCTGTGTGGACCCTCACATCCCCTTTCCTGGGGCCTCTCTGAGCTGTTTACTCATCTTACCGTTTCTCCCTGCAGGAATATCAACAGTAAGACATTGCAGTGACTGGTAGGCTATGAAAACCTAGGTGTGACAGGCAGACACCTCTTCCAGGCTCTAAAGCCTTCCTTGCTTGGTCGGAGCTCTTCATTTCCTCCAAGACTGACAGCTGAGAGGGTCAGTCTTAGCCCTGGCCCCCGTATCACCCAAAGTGTGGGGACCCTGCAAACCCCCATCCACCGTCCCGTTGCTAGATGTGAGCCGGGTCCTCCTGAACGGAGCGCTCGCTGCAGGCTGTGCTAGCCAGGCAGAGGCAGGGGCTCTGACGCTGCACGCCAGCACAGCTGGGTTTTATAACACAGTCAAAACATGAACATCAGGTTAAAAATAAACAGTTGTTCATAATGATTCTCCTCTAGTGATAATTGCCCCGGAACTGCAACTGTCACAACTATGCAAAGCAAAGGTCTTTGCAAAGCACCGTGAGCAAGCAGGGCGAGACTTTGCAGCAGGAGCCCACTGCTGAGTGGGCACAGCACGGGCCTCTCTTGAGGAGGTTTGGCTCTACTTGCCTGGCTGCTCCCCTCTCTCCTTGTCCTGGGGAATAAGTTTCAGAGAATACTCACGTTACATGCTGCTCCTTTCAGGAAAAGACAGACAGAATGAAGCCAGTGGGCTGCTTCAGAAAGGCTTTGCACGGCAGTGTCTGCCCCTGCTTGGTGCATCCAGCCCCTGGTATACCTGCTCAGCCTACAGGACATCGCAGCCTGTGGCCACTTCCTTCCCCGTCTGCCACATATCCCACCCCAGAGCCAGGCACCTGCTGCTGCCTGGTCTTTCTCCCTAGTCCCTGTGTGAGGGCTGGCTGTGTTTCAGCTGGGAGCACAGCACCCCCCCCAACAGTTGCCCTACGTCTCTGCTCCATGCCAGCTCCCCAGGGAGGCCATCGGTGCTGAGTCCAGAGGCCCGGGCACAAGCTGTGCCAGTGCTGGGTGCTGCAGGCACGGTGCTCCCTCGCCTCTCGCAGACCCTTTGCACTCACGCACTTTCTGGATTTTCCTGATCTGGTCAGAGAGGGTGTCTAACAGCCGTGTTTTCAGGAAGTCCGTCACCTTGGCCACTCGGCCATCGATGTAGTAACTGGAAGGAGAATAAGACAAGGATTAGACAGCTGGGAGTAGCTCTGTCCTGAACAATGTCCCTCCCATCCCACCACTGCCCCCTGCCAAGAGCCCTCCTCTGCTCTGGGGATTTCCTGCTTGCACCCTGCCCTACCCTGGCTCTCTGGCTGAGCCCATGTCTGGTAGATGCTTTAGGCTTCCCAAACAGGGCATGAGACCCGGAGCACCAAGCATCCCGAACTGCAGATACCACAGGAAGTTTTACGTGTTCATAATACACTTCTGATGAAATGCTTGAAGCAAAACACCAGAGGCTGGCAGCAAAATTGCTCCTGGATGCCCTTCGGCAGTAACAACCCTCCAGACTAAGCTCTGATGGTGTTTCTGGGTAAGGATTAGTGACCGTAGGGTGCACAGGCTGAGCCAGGGCAAGCCCTTCAAACCAGTACCCCTGCAGCACCTGTACCATCCATCCTTTCTTGCTCTTCCAGCACAATCCACGGCTGAATGCCGCACTCAGCAAGTGCCATGGCCATTACGTGCAGGAGAAGTCTTGCTCTCGCAGAAATTCCTACTGCCCCGGCAATGCCAGGGAGGGTTTCCCATGCAGAGGACTGAATCCTGCTTTTGATGTGCTTGCTTATATAAAGCGTGACTGTAGTGCTGCCCATCACGGTGTGAATCACCTGTCTCTAAGCGTGGGAGAAAGACTCTGCAATGCCTCCGTGCTGTCTTCCGGCTTCAGGACATAGGGTGAAGCAGTCTGTCCTAGAGTACAGTCCCCTGTGGCCACAGGTAATCCCAGCCAGCCCCTTCTAAAGAAGTGTGTGGAGATAGCACCTATGTCCTCATGCTAGAAGCAGAGGCAGCTCTTGTACATCTCCCAGGGGCTGCTTCCAGACAGCCATCGAGCACATCTGCTGCAGCATGCCCTGGCATACAACTGGGACATCCACCTAGCTGATAAACATGTTTTGCATCCTGTCTCTGCTTGGCGTTCACCAGACTTACACAGACCCTTGTCCTACTCCACAGCCTTCAGTGCAGCCATGGATGCTGGGATGCACAACAGTCTGAACACCTGGGGTCTTGAAAAGGTGGATTCACTGTTCCAGGGCTGATTCCTCCATAATGTGCATCTCATGCACACCAGCAAGCAGCTGAGCAGCCATAGTATCTGCTGTGGACTAACAGCCTTGGCCAGAGCATCCAGCACAGGTGAAAGTGCTCTGAGGGGTTTTTCCTATGTCTGTTCCAAGTCACCACCCAGGTAACATAATAAAGGCACTTGCAGCTGTGCAGGGCTTGGAGCTGTGCAGGGCTGCAGTGAAGGGGGAACAACACGAGCGCTAACTGCCCCAGAAGATAAATGCATTAGACACGAAGAACCTCCCCTGCCAACCCTCCCCAGGGTGTGTGGTCCCAGCCATGTCCCCAGCAAAGCACAGCATCATGCCAGTCACACCCCAGTTTCACTCCAGGGAAGGAGGAAAGAGGTGTTTGTCTGTGGCAACTGGAAGGTGCTAAGGGGAGAGATTATTTACAGGGGTGACTTAAAGGACTTTCAAAATCATTCAGAGATTTCACTGGTGGTCTAGTGGTTAGGATTGGGAGTCTCTCAGCACTACGACCTGGATTTGATACCTGGTCAGGTGAAGCTCTGTGCAGAGCAAGGTCAGGCCTCGGCAGAGAATTCTGCAGGCTGTATTTCACCATTCAGTGAGACCTGAACAGGCTGGAGAGCTGGGCAGAGAGAAATTTAATGAGGTACAAAGAGGGTCAGTGTAGAGTCTTGGATGTGGGCAAGAGCAACCCCAGTGACCGGGAGAGGGTGGGGACTGACCTGTTGGAGAGCAGTGGAGGACAAAGGGACCTNTCATTCCTGTCTCTAAATCTGTGAGGGGTGGGTGTCAGGAGGATGGAGCCAGGCTCTTCTCAAGGTCATCTGGTGACAGGACAAGGGGCAATGGGTGCCAGCTGGAACAGAGGAGGTTCCCTATCAATATCAGCAGGAGCATCTTCGCAGGGAGGGTAACAGCATTGGACCAGGCTGCCCAGGGGGGTTGTGGAGTCTCCTTCTCTGGAGACGTTCCAGACCTGCCTGGCTGTGTTCCTGTGTGACTTGGTCTGGGTGATCCTGCTGTGGCAGGGGGATTGGACTGGATGATCTTTCGGGGTCCCTTCTGATCTCTAATGATTCTATGAAATCATTTCACTTACTATCAAACCACTGGCTGCCTGGAGGAGAGCAGATCTGTAAGCAGCAGGCAGCAGTGGGGCTTACAGAGATTTCTTTTTAAGACAAAATTACAAAGCTATGGGCTCTGCGGAAGGCAGATGTTTGGATTTTAGCAGAGCACTTAAGAACTGAACAGAAACGACTTTTTTAAACTGCTGTGGACTAAAAAACCCCATTATTGCAGCCAAAACCTGGCTGAAAGTCCATAAAGAGATTGTTTCATTGACTGGGAAAAGATGGAGTTAGAGACCTCAATCTGCATACGGCTCCCTCCACACAGCAGGCTTTCCGCAGGGTTCCGCTTGCCTGCGCAAACCAATCCAGTCTCAGAGCCCAGAATAAACTCTTCAAAGAACAAAGGTGGGTTTGCATCTTCTCATCATCTCGTTGATGCACAAGGTGTGCTCTGACCTACAGCAGCTCTGCCCTCCCAGGGAGGCAGCCTGGGAGTGTGCTGCTGTGCTGGGCACAGCGGATATCATGCAGGAGAGAGAAATGTGCCAGGACAGTGCCACAGGCACAATTTTGTTGACACCTTCATGAATAACCTAGAGAAAAGGGGCAAAAATCAACCTTCTTCAGTATCAGGAAATCGTGTTGGTGGCATGTGTCCTGGGGGAGCAAGGAGGAGAGAATCTCAGCTTTTGGTACCTAAGCACAGCATGAAGGAAACACAAGCTTCTGTAGGATGGGCAAGGATCGGTTATGGATCTGCCTGGGAGGTCTGCAGGCACCAAGAGATGTTCTCAGTCTCTCCAGACTGAGTAAGAGGGAAAATGACATCAGATGCACAAGACTTTTGAGGCAGAGAAAGGCACTGAGCTTTTCACTGGTACTGTGCTACTCAGGAATGGGTGAACCATTTCCAGTTGTAGGCTTTGCAGTGAGATGAGGGCGCTTCCTTCTGAGAACTCTAGCTGTCTGTAAAGGCAGCGCAGAGATCTGCAAAACGTAAACAACTGCCGAGCAGGAGAAGATCTCATCAGGCATGGATTATTCCCAAGAGCAAAGGCTGCAGCTTTGCTGATATTTACAATGACTCAATGCACTTGACTTTAAAAAAAAAGCCCTATCCTGAACAGGCTCCACTCTCCACAAAAGCCAGCAGCAGCTGCAGAGAGCTCTAAGCCTGAGGGCTGGCAGCTAGACTGAACCAGCCCCAGGGGCTGCGGCATCCACATCCTCTTCTGCTGGTACAGGTGAGGTCTGAATGCCAAAGGAGACAAATGGACAGATCCTCCTCAGCATCCCTGGCAGAGGCGGAGGACGTGTGGCTCAAGGACAAGCTATTTGTCTCCCACACAGGCAGGCAGTTCCTCTAGTGGGTTCCTAGGTACGATGCAGCACCAGTGTTGGCCCTGCAGCCTAGGAGATATCAGGAAGCACAGCCTGTTTTTTCTCATAACGCCTAGAATAGATGTGTTCAGAGCTGACTCACTGTGTCCCCCAGTTTGATGCCACTATCTCTGCAGACAGGCAACCTGCCGGATATGAGAAAAGCCAGCTAACGAGAAGATGGATCTGACAACTAAATCCTAGATCAGACATACATCTGAGAGGAAAGGCCGCCTACAGCCACTTTGGGTGCCCTGTTATCCTACACAAATCTGAGACTTAATGTTACCTCATTTCTATAAACCCCAGAGGAGGGCAATGCCAGGCACCAGGGCACCTGCATGAACCTGGAACAAGCTACATCTCTATCCTGTCACCTCCAGCTCTTGGGCTGCCCTTAAAATAGTTTTCTGGGAAGATCAAGTTTGTTGCATGGGACCATGAGCATCATGAAGTCAGTGCACTGGCTCCTGGGCAGCTGGTTTCATTTACCTCTTCTTTCATTTTAAAGAGAAACCTTTGCCCCTATTATCTGACCTCTTCTTCTGTTGCAGTTAATTACATTATAGCCCACTTCCCAAAGCTCAGGAATTTCCGGATCTACTTTCTTGCCTGCTGCTACAGAGACAGTCTGCTAGGAACTAGGGCACTTGTCTGCTGGGGATGTTGAGTGGAGCAGACCGTCAGTGTGAAACCCTGCTGCCACCGCCGGTGTGAAACAGAGAACCCTCTGGCAACAGAGGCAGCCCTGATCCCTGAGCGTCTGTCTGAGGAGAAAGTAGAGCCATGGCTGAAGCACAGGACGTGGGACAGTCCCTGGGAGACAAGAGTCAGGATGGGACCTGCTCTCACCAGGTGAATACCTGCAGGCACAGGGGAGAAGTGCTGCCCACCTCCAGGCAACTAATACATGCACTGATGAAGAAGAATGGCTGAGGGGCTGCTCTCTGGCCCTGAAGGCACAGCTCACAGACACCCATTTCTCTCCTCCTAGCCAAGGTGCCTCTTTCCTTCCCAATGGTGGAAGGGACAAGAGACTGTGTCCTCTATCACAGGATGCAGAGGATGGCAAGCCAATGGCCAAAGCTGTGATCTAGCCGGGTTTATTCAGAGATGGAGACGGGGCAGCGACTCCTTCATGCAACACCTTCCTCCAGGCACAACCTCTGATGACACCATGCTTTGAGCACTCACAGCAGGCTCATGTGAGCCCAGATATATACCCTTGGTGTATACACTGTGAGGGTGTGCACCCTTGGGAAATCTGCCTCCTGGAGTGCCTTCTGAGCATCCCTGCCTGCGTTCTCGACATGGTCGAGCCAAAGAGATGTCACCCGAAGCAAGCCCATCTTGGATGGCAACATGACCTTCTTCAAGGAGCCCCAGGGACACATATCCACTGGTTTTGAGGGGACAGCAATTTCCTTTCCTTGTAAGTGATAGGGAAAGTTCTGTAAGTTCTTCCGAGGCAGCACTGCATAAGGATGTGTTCGTTAACTCTGCTGACCTTGGAGCTGTGTACGGGATCACCAGTACAAGCAGAGAGCATGCCCAGGGACAGACCTGGGCAGGGCTGCAGGTTTAAGCGGGCAATGAATCCTCACCATGCGTGAGGACAGCAACGCCAACGTAGCAGCGTGGAGTTTTCTGAGCAGTGGAAACTCGCCTCCAAAGGCTGAGGGAATCCATAGTAAACCGGGCACGTACTCATTACCGAACCTAACAAACTGAATTATCGGGGAGCTGCCAAAGCTCTCGGAGCCACTGTCAGCACCGCGCCCCACACCCGCCTTTAGTGGAAATTCCCTGAGCGCTTCAAGCCATTCACACATCCCTCTCCAGCAACACATAACTTCTGAAGGAGGCACACATGCTGAGCTACATATGTAAGTGGAACCATACTGAGAAAGGCTGGCGAGGCTGCCTGTTTCCACCCCGTGTCGCTTCTCTGTCAGATTTATTTCAGCTACATTCGGTTTGCATACAGAGAACAGGGATCCTTGCAATGTATTCCCTCCCCAATTCTCTTTCTGGATTGAGCCACGGCTGTTTCAAAGGAGTAAGAGATTTGACAAATTTATAACCAATATCCCAGGAGAACGTTTGGGTTTGGAACAGAACTATTCATACTTGGTTAGACAGCAGTTTAGTTTCCTGCTAATAATTTTCTTCTTGGATACAAAGGAACTCGCTTTGTTTTGTTTTGCTCTTTGGAGCAGAGAGATGAGACACTGTTTTGACATTTATTCATAAACAGTACAGAAGCCCAGCTTGGAGCTGTGGCCATTGCCAGTCCTTGCAAACGCATGCGGGTGCAATCTCCGTAGCTCCAAGCCCAGGCTGGGACAGAAGTGGCTCCTACGCTGCAGTGGAGTCACTGAACCCTTCGCACTGACCCTGTGCAGAAAGGTTTCGAAGCAGCTGTGTGGGCAGATGCCTGCACACTAGGATGAAACTGTGCATCTGAAGCCTGGAAGTTTGTTTCTTCAATTCATCTAAGGTCTTGGCCCAGCGAACAAGCCCCGTGGCAGAAGGCAAATTCCTGGACTAAGTAAATGTGATCAGCACATCGTGTAATCATGAAAAGCAAACTCCCAGCTGAGACATAGATCATCATTGCACAGCGTGAGCCTGTAAATAACACAAGTCCCACTCCGAATGCTCTGCTACCTCACTGTTCCCATTGCAGCAAGGTGCTGCTGCCGGGCAGGGAAGCCCCAAGAGCCAAATCAGTACCCAACAGTGCAGCACAGCAAGGCAGGCTAACCACCCTGAGGAATGGGACTTGCTGGATGCTGGTCATGCCTCAAGCCATAAGCCACTCTGAGAAATCAACAGTTGCTTCTTCAGGAGGCTTCAAGGATAACACACCAACACAGAGGCTTTGGGTACACTCGCCAGAAAACCTCATTATCTTAAAACTCTTCAGACTCTTAAAGAAGTGAGCAGATCTCCAGCAGGCCTTTACAAACCACTCTACTGCTCTTCATCAAAGCAACCTCAGTGCCTCACAAAGGGTTGCTGTGAAGGACCACATTGAGGAACAAGCCCTGTGGGCAGAACACACAAGCCTACCCTGGACCTGAGACCTAGACCCTGGTTGTCATGCTCAAAGCCAGTGTCCCACACAGAAGTTAAGTCATGGTAAGAGCAAATCCACCTTTACTGAAACGTGGCAGGGGGATGGGGCCCATCCTCACCATGGTTTTTGCTCCAGTAAATGCCTGTCTCTGAAATGTGTTCTTTCTGTGGCAGGAGAGAGCCCTGCCCACCCTTCCTCTATCGATTTTGGTGGTCACTGCAGTGCTTGCAGGCTGCTTCACCTCTGCTCTGGCATTTGCGTTCCCACTGCAGAGAGCTCAAGTCTGCTGGGGAGCTGCCTCTGGCCACAGTGTGTAACCTGGGGCAGTTGGATATCAGGGGAGAAAAAGGTGTTTATGAATATTCCTCCAAATAAGAAAACCTTTCCCTCCACTTAGTGCTACAGCACACTCCGAGCTACAGATCAGAGCTTGCTTTGCTCTTCTGAACTGAAGCACATATAGGAATCAGGAGGAAAATCAGGTATCAACATCATTTTGGCAGCCCTAGCTGGGCTTCAGGTTTGGATGTTCAATCCCTTCCCATCAGCATTTGCTCCTGGGGTTCCACCTGCCACACAGGTCATCAGAGTGTCTGTGGTCACCCCAGACCCTCACAAAAAGGAGCAAGGGTGGGGGTGGTGCATACCTACCTCTGGACTAAGCTGCCTTTCCCTCCTCTGGATCTAACTAGTTTAGCTTCAGGCCAGTGGTGACAGGGAGACAGTGACTGGTGTGGAAGGAATCCTCTACATCTGTCATATGTGGCTTTTGCTTCACTGTCGTCTCTACCCTGGCCACCACTGGAGCTGCCTGTCCTCCCAGCTGCCTCCAGTGACTCAGTGGTCCAGCACAGGGCTTTGTTTCCAGCAATCAGGCAGGCAGGCAGTAGTGGTTTTAGATGCTGTCTCAGCTGCAGCGGTAAAGGTTAATACATCCCCTCCTGTATTTGTTTAAGAGGCTCCATGGGAGAGGCAGAGCCTCTCTCACTCAAGTAATTGCAGCAGGAGATAGAGGAGTTGGCTGTCACATATCTGCCTCTCTCACAGTGCATGGGCTCTGCTCCCAGCATCACCTGACTGGTAGTGTTGGAAAGTAGAAGGAATGGTGAATACCTACTGTTGCCAGGTAACAGCATCCACCGTGCTGCCAGCTACCTTCATGAACCTGTAGGAAACAGAAGAAGAAACCATGTAAGCCTAACGTTGTCACAGGGCAAGTATTAAACCAACCAATGCCCATCCTACCTCACAGGATACTAAAGGCAGTCAGCCACACTCACAGACCTTTTCTAATGAACACTTAAACGGAAGGAACAACTTACAGAAAGAACTGCTGAGAACAACAGAGTAAAACCCAACTGGTAGCAGAGCTCTGAGCATCATTTTGGGGTAGGTAGGGAGAGCTTTAGGAGCACAGCAGCATTTCAGGAATGGGATCTTGGAGCATGTACTTAGTCCTGTGACTGCAACAACTCTCACTAGTGAATACAGGCAAAGGTTTAAATTGCCATCTTAAAAGGAGAAGCTTCTTCACACACCATACCTTTAAGTTGAGGCACTCCTTGCCCAGATTCAAGCAAAGACTGGAAAACCAGATGAAAATAAACCCAGCTATTAGATGCGAAGCTTTAAGTTTAGTGTTCAGTGAGGCCCTGAACATTGGAGAATGGAAGGAAAGGCTGGACAAATACTGCTAGGTACTCCTGTTGTTTGATGCTCTTTCTTTGGCTTCTAGCAAACAGGAGTCTGCTCTGGGTGTGCTTCTGGTTAGTCCCTTTCCCATGATTATCCACAGCATTTCCATGCACAGGTTGCAGTGGAAATACAGTGTGGGCAGTGGACTGCACAGTGTGATACCTGTGCTGGGTAGCTGATGCCTTTTGGAGGTGATAATGTGTGCACGCAAGAGGCAAGTGAATGAGATGAGAAAGGAACTGATGCTATGTTGTTCATTGAAGCACCAGAATCCCAGGAACACAACAGGAATGACACAACTCTCCTAACTCAAGCAGGACACAGGGACAAGTGGTGATGGGTCTTGTGCCCCTGACTCCTGCAGAACAGCCCCATGGCCAAGAGTGGGTAAGAAAAACTTTGTGAGAAGACATAAGACCCTTGAATCAGACTATTTATCATGGCAGGGACAAGCAGCAAGCTTTCTGGCACACAACTCTCTAATCAGGTCTGAAACAAGAGCAGCAAGATTCAGGCTAAATATAGCTTGGAAACAATCATTCTGACTTTAAATGAATGACAATGGTCAATTATAGGTTGGGACAAAAGGGCAGCTGGGCCCTGTGAAGCATAAGAGGACACCAGCAACAGTAGTGGTAATAAATCCCTGCAGACAGGGAGGGAAGAGATACAATTAGAAATGGAAAAACAGTTCACATGCTGTAAAACCCCGTAGCACTGATCCTGCTACCTAGTGGAGCTGAGAGCTTCAGTTCCCAGGCTTGCCTTTCAGAAATGGTTCTACATCTTTCTTGAGCATCATGCCAGGGAGAGCAGTGTCAGGGCAGTCAGTGGTCTGGGGATAATTTCTTCCTCAGCTGAACAAGATGATGAGCCCAGCCAGTCTAGCCCCAGTGCAGCCAGGGGGAGAGGTGCAAGCTCCCTGCAACTCACACCGGTCACCTGCTGAGAAGGGGATTTTGCAAATATGGCTATGGAGAGGCTGCTGTTCTACAAAGCTAGGTGTGCAGGACTATGCTGAAAAGATAAACTCCCTCTTCCCCCAAGTCCCAAGTTTTAAATGCTCAGTGATCTTTTAAAGGAAATAATGAACTCTAAATGAAAATGATGTGCACAACCTCTATCGGGTTTGAGGATCCATATATTGCAATTGGGTTTGGACATTAGCCCAGACTGCTTTCTAATCTCGAAGGCTTTATGTTCTGGCTGCAAAATATACTGCCTCAGACTTCACTAAATCACCTTTTCAGACTCGGCTTGACATTCTGTCCAGAATCACGAGCAGATATTGAGCTTGGAGGAAGAAGCTCTCTGGTTTTCCTCACTGCTTCCACAGCGCCTACAGCCGTGCTGCTGCAGACACACCTGCTACAGCAGACTCTGAACAGGGACTGAAAAGCAAAGCAGACCATCCAGAGTAAAGCATGACCTCCAGCAACCCTGGAGCAGCAGAAGCAAGGCATCTGTCTGTCCCAGCTTATGCATCTCGAGGAAGCTAATCAGCCTGTTGTTGAAAACTCCTCAGAAGATTGTGTTCTAGGACACGAGCATCATTCAAGCAGTGCAGTGCAGCCCAAAAGCAGGACATGGCGTGCTTACTGTTCCTCTTCTGCCTCCATAAGAGTGAAATAAATCACTTAGTTCTGGTCATTTCTGAATTTAAGATGCATATCTAACTCAAATGTTGCTTTCCATTTCTGCTTTTCTTTCCTCTCCCCCCACCTTTTTCCTCTGATGGAGATTTTTGCAGGATGAGTTTCAAACGTTGTGATAAACCTTCAAGTCCTGCCTTAACAATAGGCTTGTGCCTGGAGAACGCTGGATGTCCTGAGCAATGGTCTCTATTCTCCTAGCTCAACTCAACAGCCAACAAGTGACTCTGCAAGAGTAAGCACAGGGCAGGTGGAGACTTCTTCCCAGTGAGTAACGGAGCACTGGAACAGGCTGCCCAGGGGGGTTGTGGAGTCTCCTTCTCTGGGGACGTTCCAGACCCGCCTGGCTGTGCTCCTGTGTGACTTGGTCTAGGTGATCCTCCTGTGGAATGGGATTGGACTGGATGATCTTTCAAGGTCCCTTCCAATCCCTAATGATTCTATGACTCTATGATGTACTAAGGTGCTGATATCCCGATATGAGGATACTTGGAATCTTAGGTTTAGGAATACAGATGTTACTAATCCCTTTATTCCTGTAGCACCTTTGTGGTTCAACGACAGATCTGGAGGGCAGTGAAGATCCATATGGACCACATGATCAGTGCTGGCATATTTGTGTCTGGGATTTCCTGGACTGCACGGTGTCCATGTGTGCAGCACGGTGCAGGCAGAGCAAACCAGACGCTTCCGGGAGGGGTCAGATCCCGACACATGTGCTGCACAGATGGGCTGGCCTGGGCAGTAAATCTGCCATTTTCCTACACATTGGGCTTTCTCGGTGAGCGCTGAGCAGTGCATCTGCAGTGAATTCCCTCCTAGGAGAGGTGAGCCAAGCCAACCTGCGCTGCTCAGGCAATGTGGGCAACTACTGTAGCAATGCACTGTAATTTAGATGGGTTGTAGGCCAGGGCATATCCTTGTGGTATCCCTAGATGGACTCCCACATACCAGAAACCTAGTCAAGTATAGAAGTACTCAAAGTCTGCCGAGGCAGCAGCTCTATGCATGAAAGCAAAACATGACGGAGGTACAGACACCAAAACTCTCTATTGTGAAACTGTGGCTCAAATCCGACCGCTTCCAAAGCAGCTCCAATTGTCACATCTCCCAGGACCACAGCTTCCACTTGAGTGGGGAAAAGCTCTATTTCAAGATCTCTGAAATAGAAGGTGTTGTCTGATTCAGTACTTGCCAGTCGTGGAGCACCTACTGTAATCTTAAACAAATTGCTTCTGTGGTTAATTAGCCTCCAGGCATGGTATTTCCCATCTGAATGTGTGGCATCAGAGGTTGCTGTGGCAGCTTGTGATGTTCAGTTTGCAAAACCAAAACAAAGGCTTTAGAGCTTCCGGGTCTGGGTTTCTGACTCCTCCTTTTGATCTGTGATCAGAGAGGATGCACATGTTGCTTTCCTGAGGGCAACAGCCATCTTGCTATGGGAACATGGTGAATGAAGAGTGAGTGGAAACTGGAACTTCAGAGATCAGCAGAAGGAAGGTGTTGTCTGAATGCCTTTGTTTGCTGAAATGGAGAGGGTTCTTCCCTCATTCGTGGCCATAGGAATTGTCATGCTACTAAATGGAGGACGAGCTTGGAAGAACTTGGAACAGACAACTGGATTTTAAAATGCCCACTGACACTGAAGGACATGAGCATGGACTGAATGAAGGAGCAAGAACTGTTGGAAGTGTTTTCCCTTTGAGGGGTTGGAGAGTGCAGTTTGGCTCAGTTATGTAAGAACATGTGATTAATCTCTGTACGTCTTTATGTGGGGTGAATGAAACATGGCTTGTTGTTTTTCCTTGCACAGGCTCCGCTTTGTGTTTTGCCTGCAATTTGCAAGCAGTTTTCAAATTCTCTTTGTTTCTTGTTCTGTGTTTGTTTGCACACTAAGTCATAAACTAATTGGTTCATTTCATCTCGGGATAAACCCCTGACAGAGTGTCATTGGGACTTCCTAGGCTTAGTCTTGATATGTTAAAGAATGCTCTGCATTTGGAAATCTCTTTCCCACTCAGGTAACTGCAGATTGTCATCCTTTAAATAGTAAAAAAGAGTGACCCTAGAACAAAGAATGCAGCTGCACCAGACTTGCACAGGCTCCTAGGTGGTTCAGCATCATCGTCTGACTCCTGGTTGCTAAACTTCACAAACCTGGGTTATTTCATCTGCTGGAGTACTACAGAAGCATACCAACTCCCCCACTGCTAAGCCCCCAAATGTAGGAGCAATACTGGCCTGCCTGGGGGGCTGTGGTGGATCCCTAGAGCTGGGAGGCAGATTTCTGTCTTTTGAGCCAACAGCAACAAGCTATCTTGTGTCTGACTCGGTTGGTAAGGTACACTAAGGCACAGCCTTCACTTACTAATTTTTTCAGGTTCCAGTAGCACTATTGAATACCTACAATAGCAGAGAGAGTTACTAGAACCAACTCAGGCCACCTGCGGCAAAGATCGATCTGCAGTACTGATTTCAGACAGGGATTTCATGCTGGGGAGCAGAGCCTGGTGGGGGCTGTGCATCAATGTGCTTCTATATTGTATTTTCTCTCTGCTTAGCATGGCCTTTCTTCAACCAGCCCAAACCATGGCAGGGTTGCATAAACCTTCCAGCAAAAAGGGATTTATAACCCCAGATTATACCACCCATGCTTGGTAGTCTGCACTCCAGAAACTCTGCAGTTTGCTGTTGGGCCATGATGTTCCACTACCAGTGACAGGTTTTTTTCCCTTCATTGATTTCTCCCATCACTTTTTGAGCACATACCTCTGGCCTCCATGAGACTGTGCAACAGTGACTTCTACAATGCCATTGCACACCACGTGAAAAAGCTTTCTCCTTCTCCCAAACCTTCATTCCAAACTACTTTCTGCACCATGGAATAACCCACCCCATTCACAGGCTCACTGGCCCCCATAACATTCCCTCTAAGCTGTCTGCCTTCTGAGCTCAAGAGGCATAGCTTATTTCATCTCTTCTCATAGAATCATTAGGGATGGAAAGGGACCTTGAAAGATCATCTAGTCCACCCCTCCTGCCACAGCAGGATCACCCAGACCAAGTCACAGGAACACAGCCAGGTGGGTCTGGAACGTCTGCAGAAAAGGAGACTCCACAACCCCCCTGGGCAGCCTGGTCCAGTGCTCCGGGACCCTCCCTGGGAAGAAGGTCCTTCTGATATTGATAGGGAACCTCCTCTGTTCCAGTTTGCACCCATTGCCCCTTGTCCTGTCACCAGATGACCTTGAGAAGAGCCTGGCTCCATCCTCCTGACACCCACCCCTCACACATTTACAGACATGTATGAGGTTCCCCCTCAGCCTCCCCTTCTCCCAGCTCAAGAGACCCAGCTCCCTCAGCCTTTCCTCATCAGAGAGGTGTTCTACTTACTTCATCATCTTCGTTGCTCTGTGCTGGACACCCTCCAGCAGCTCTGTGTCCTTCTGGAAATGAGAGGCCCAGAACTGGACACAGTACTCCAGATGCGGTCTCAACAGTGCAGAGTAGAGGGGGAGAAAAACCTCTCTCGCTCTGCTAGCCACCCTCCTTCTGATCCACCCCAGGATGCTGTTGGTCTTCTTGGCCACAAGAGCCCATTGCTGGCTCAGGTCCACTAGGACCCCCACGTGAAGACATCACACATTTCCGCACATCCTTGGCTCCCCTCCTTGTAACCTTCTGGCTCTATTACATCTTTTCTGAGATGAAATAACTAACGCTGTAGATAGCAATGGCGACGAAGGTACACCATGTACTTAGGGAGTGGCATAATCTCATCTATGTCTCCTCTTACCCATTTCATTCTTCCTATACAGCCCATCCAGATCATGTTTCAGAAACAACCACCTTAACCCTTTCCTCTTGGAAGAGCAATAACTAAATCCTTTGCTTATATCTCACATACTTGACCCTGCCATTTAACCAGCCTCAAAATGCCTCATCACATCCTTCACACCTCATTTCAGCGTATTTGTGGATGGATACACTCATCAGTTCAACACTTTGAGAGCCTGAGTCCATGCTACAGTCACCTGCTCCCTTTGTGTCGTTAATTTAATGTTGCTTGTCTTGTGGCTTGATTTTTTTTGCACCAAAATATTGCTTTGGGCCTGTGTCCTGGTACACTTTGTGCTGCCAGCCTCTTCGCATCTTTCACTAAGGTGAAGGTTCTGGCTCTGCTGACTGAGAATCGCTCACCTCTGTGGTATCACAAGTCTCTTGTGTTAAGCAGTGCATAAGTCTTTGTCAGCAAGAGGACAGGACAATCGCCTACTTTTCTTCCTGAAACCCACAGAGTCCTTCCCTCTGCTGGATACAGCCTACTCCAGGCTCTCCTTGTTTCTCTTCCTTTCTTGAATGTAAACATACGAGCTCTGTTCACACACTGTCTTTGGCTGCTACTCCAGAACAAGGAATGGATAAGAAGCAATACCTTGACTGACTGATGTGTCCTGACCTGCTTAGACATCCACAGCTGCCTTTGTCCTGATAATGGTAGAGACACAAGGCATGGGCAGGCATCATAAAAATTCTGCCTAAGACTCTTCTATTTGCAGTGCTTGAATTTTGCTTTGGTCTCTGGTTGTGTTGTACCTGAAGCCTGTGCCACATCGTGAGCTAGAAGCTAATATCTGTCTCTACCACATGAGCACCAACACAGGCACGTAGTCTTGAGGTTGACATCCACCCCTCACATATTTACAGACGTGAATGAGATCCCCCCTCAGCCTCCTCTTCTCCAAGCTCAAGAGCCCCAGCTCCCTCAGCCTTTCCTCATCAGGGAGCTGCTCTCCTTCCTTCATCATCTTTGTTGCACTACACTGGACACCCTCCAGCAGCTCTGTGTCCTTCTGGAACTGAGGGGCCCAGAACTGGACACAAGACTCCAGATGCAGCCTCCCTAGTACAGAGTAGAGGGGGAAAAGAACCTCTCTCCACCCCTTAGCTGGAGGTGCTGTGGGTCTGTAACCAGGGAGTGGATACAGAGTGAGAACAGCAGTAGCCAAGAAGGGGCCAAGGAAGCTGGAGGGAGGGTAGATATAACGCCAAAAATGCAGCAAGACTGAGCGCTGGATGATGAGGAGGAAGGGAAAGGCTGAAGCTCCAGAAAAGATTTTCACTTCTTTGGTGACATCAGCAAGTTCAGGACTTGACGTGGCAACAGAGCATGAACAACAGTCAGTCTAGAGTGGACACAAGTGCCTGCTGGCCCTTATTTTCTTGGTGCTGCAGCTCCTTCTGTGCTGGAGGTAACAGCATCACCTTTGTGAATGTCCAGTACCTAAACCTCCACTGTATCACCCCCAGAACAACAGGTCATGAGAGCCCCTAGGAGAATCTACCCAGACTGTTGCACCCAATGTTCTGAACATTAAGATGTGTTAGCATCTCTTCTTCCTGATAGCTTTCCCTCATGTTTCTTCTCTTCCAGCCCTGAATGTGTGATTCAGCCATGCATTAACCTTGGTGTCTGACTCCTGATCTGCTGTTAAAGTCCGTTAATTCCTTAGAATCTCACAATTTTTCCCCAAGCAAATTCGGAGCAGTTCTGAGATTCCTGTACCACAAGACACAGTAGGTAGCTAATGTGGTCTGCTCTCCAACAGCTCAGGCTGCATGAATGGTCTAATTAACACCTCATCAAACTCAACCATTGGTTGTGTCTGGAGAAATTCCCTCTTGCACCTGCGCATTCACAAGACACCGTTTGTAGCCTCCCACAGAGCAGACCCCAGCCTTCAGAGCAATACTCCATCACAACACAAAACATCTTTGCAGCAGCAGCAGTGGTTCTGATCCAGTCTCCCAGAACTGAGAGCTCAGTGATGCTGATTTGCTCTGTGGCTGCTCTGAGTGTACCATGCAGGGTGGTACAAGAGTTCAGGAGCAATAACTTTGTGGTCAAGGGAGTGCAAACCCATGCTGCTGCGTTTCAGGCAGGGCCCTCCTCCCCTGACTGTGTTCCACCTTCATCATCAGAAAGTGCAGCTAGCACATCTCAGAGGCACTTGCCGAAGGACAGCCTTCACAGTGGGACAGTGTACATGCACCCCTACATGCTGCAAACCCTTTGGTGCCTGATCTGCATTCAGTGTCTAACCTGTCTAGCAGACCTCAGGGAAAGGTAGCACTCCAGGAGGGGTTCAGTCACACCGTGTCCTAGAGGATAGGACCTAGGATTGGGTCAGAACAGCCCTGGAGGTGTTCATCTCCCACTATAGAGACAGACAGAGCTCAGTTCACAGCAGAGAGTGATGTCCAATTCATGTTGATTACAGCAGGTCAAGGTTTAAACATTATGTTTATGTTTAAGCAACCAAGTTTAGCTTGGTTGTTTAACAGCTAAACAATAAACTGCAACGCTTGGAACACAGAGCCTACAACAGGAGAATGTGATATTAGACAATACTTCACAATGGGTCTTCTCTTTGAGTGTTTCAGGACCTCAGGTAACTACAGAGATTTTCTGGAGAACCAGCTTCTGGATGCCAGCTTCTACCGGTGGACATCACCCCCTGGGCCTCTCTGAACTCTACTGTCCCACGTCAGCTGGCTTCCAGTATTTCCCTCACCAAAACCCACTTCATCACCTTGTGTAACAGGTCACTGCTTGTCTGGTAGACTAATCCACACATCCCATATTCTGCTCTGAGGTATCTCACGCCTCTCTTCCAGCATTACTTAACTCTGGAGTTAAGTAACTTGACATCTCTCTTCCTACCTGCTTGACCTCTGCTGTTCATTGCAGCTTTTCAAATAAGAGGAAAACTTCGTAGATTTCACACAGTCAGGACTACTAACTGCACACACTTGATTTACTCGTGAATTTCCATCCTACTGCGAGCACTGTGTGGACCACTCACGGTGGTCTGGCAAAGTAAACAGCAGGCTTGCCACCATAACCACCCTCTTAAATTCCTTCTCCCTCTCCTATGCTTGCTGACTGTGTGGGGCTCCTCCAGCCTCTTCAGGCGGATTTCCTCCCTGCAACAGCCCTGTGCTCATGCCGAGTCACATCCCATTGACCAGAGCTGTGATGTTCCTGCAGACACAGTGCTCTTGGTAGCACTAACAGAGGCTACTGAGACCTCAAGCTGCTGCTGGCAATAAAGCTCACACTGTCAAGCAGCTTAGGCACTGGGGTTTGTTTGTTTGTCCTTCTGCAACTCCATTTCCAAACACTGCAAGTGAGTGTTTAGCCCTTTGTGTAATCAGATTTGTTTCTCCTTTTCATGCCCTGCTTGGTAATAATGGGGTCTTTATGAGGGAAGAACAGCAGTGCTTTTCTCACAGGATCCCCTGGGCTGTAAGGTGATGGCAGGCACATGCACTTTGCCATGAGCTGCAGACACCAGCGTTTGGAGCTCAGGACACAAGGTTTCTCTTAGGAGAGAGAAGTCACTTTGAGCACCTGTGGACCAGAGTCACCCAGGTACAGAGGGTTAGCAGCAGGAAACAGCATATAGCTTGGAGAGTAGGCAGGCTTACCATAGCTCTTTCAGACCAGTGTGGGGGTCTGGAAAGCTCTCACCTCCAACAACTGTTCGAACCCCAACTTTTACCTGCCTTCCCTTTTATTGGAGGTGATGTTTCTGCCATGCTGTCCATCAGATTGTACACTGTGGCCTCACTGCTGGGGTTGCTGTCTGTCAAAGCACAGCTCCAGCAATGCCGAGTCACTGGACCACCCTGGCCGTGCGACTCGGAGCTTCCGACCCCTTTTCCCTGGGACTGAGCTGTGGTGCATGAAGGGCAAAGGCAGCAGTAGTACTTTCCTCTCTCTAAGAGCTTCTTGGCTTCCATCCCTGTTGTTTTTCTTACTCAGCCCGCTCCTCCCGGCGCTAATAGATTTCCTGCTGATCAAGGCTACTACAACATCTTGTAACTCCCCACTCGCTGCTTGCTGTCACTGAGCTGTACCAGAAGCGATGGCTCCAGCAAGCAACGTGATCACGCAGCGTTGGTGGCACCCATGGTGTGGGTACACGGGCTGCTCTCCCACTATCACCAGTGGTGGGGATATTGGTGTCACAGCTGGTTCAACCAGTTTTATGGTCTCTGCTGCAGCAGAGCTGAGAATCTGGCCCTGGCTCCCTCCCCGCCCCGCCAGGGACTGCATCAGTGTGCTGTTTATTGTTTCTGCCAGATCATTCATGCAGATGTTAATGAATGCTAGACCCAGCTTTGCTCCCAGCAGAGTCCCTTCCACACCTCCCCCTGCCCAGCCTTCTGCAATGGAGTTTCTGTTTACAGTCCTGCAGGGAATTTCCCCTCTGCTGCACCGTCTTCGAGTTGCACAGTCCCAATTCCTGCTGCCAGCAGGCTCCCACACCTGTCTGGTTCCTTGAGCTGTCCAATGTCACCTCCAGGTGTCTGCGTCCCTCACTGTCACCATTCCTTCTGCACCTCTGGCCTCCCCAAACTAGAGACATGCCAATTCTCCCAGGAGGTAGCAGAGGGCTTGGCCAGTGAAGGAAGTTTCTAGAGGTTCTTCCTCTGCACAGATGGAGAAAGCACAGCACTAAGTCTCTAAACGGGAAGAGCAAAGCAATTTGTCCAGGAGGACTCTGAGACAACCTCTGTGTTGTAAGTGATGCCAGAATCCACCTCCTAGCCCTGCACCCAACCCACTGCAGTATCTTCGCGTTCCCACAAGGTTGGCACCTGCCTGCAGTTGGGAAATGCTGGCAATTCTTGGGAGAATGTTAATCAGACAAACCCAAACTCCTATTAAGGACTTCTGCAGAAGTTTAGCAGCCCAGACAACCATGTCACCAGGCCACTGGTAGCTGAGCCACACAGAGCCTTGCTGTCCTGGCAACTGTTGGACATCAGGAAGCGAAAGAGTACGCCTACCTGCTGCAAAGGACATCAGTTTCATGGGGGTTTCTGACCTCATCTTGATCAAACTAACATCACTTACCCTTCCAAGAGAGCAATGACATTCTTTCTGGGCCTTCCAATGTTTGGCCCATAGAGGTTTGCTCTGGAATAAGTGCGGATAAGCTGCAGCAGGCTTCTCAGCTGGACGTAGTCCTTCCCCAGCTGGCTGCCATTCACCGAGCGGCCGATCAGTGTCCGATAGTTATTGGGCTCTGGGAAAATAAAAATAGACAGGCAAGGCTCGCCAGCTCTACTCCTTCATCCGCACTTCCGCAGAGAGACACACAGCTCATACTGTCACACAGCTTGAGCTGAGGAGTGGATGAGGGCCATCGCTTGTTCTTCTGTGCCAGCACCTTCTCTTGTGTTCCTTTGGCTTGGTGCTGGGTGAAGAACTTGCACCTTAGTGTTATGCTCCTGTCCCTGTAGGGTCCCTCATTGGCACCACAGGTCAAATGGAGTCCATACAGCTGCTAGTCTACCCATGCCAGGACTGTCTATGCCCAGCAGCTGGGGCAGAAACACTTCCTGTGCTTAACACCACCTGATGGAAACGTCTGGCTAAGGGGCTAACCAGTGCCAGGTCTGTCTGAGAGATGGTGCTACCTTAAAGATGTGGGGGGCCTCTGCTGTAGGTTAGGGGAAAAAAAATATGTTTCAGGTATGCCTTTGCTTTCCTTTTATTCACAAAATAATACATATGTTTTGTTTGAGACTGTGGTGGGGGCAGAAAGACCCCCACCCCAGATGGCTTCTCTACCAGCTCAAAGAAGCTGGGGTCATTGTCAGCTAAATGTCTCCTTTGGGTGAACAAAAGATACCCAGGCATGGAGGCACCTGAAGCAACCTGAGTTAGAAGCAAAGTATCCAAGGAGGTGGTGGTGGTGGGGGTGACTTTGGGGGTGGAGTGGGTTACTTTGTGAGCTTGTGACTGGTTTAGAGGGCGGTTGTGAGGGGCATTCCTCTTTGTCCCTCACCCCATAAAAGGTCCTGCTTGGGGGTGAGCTCTACTGAGGCTGGAATGCTGCAAACACAGCCAGAGCTGGGCTGCGGGGCAGCAGGGGTATGGTGGCAGCGTGCCCTGCCTGCTGCTGAGAGGCTCTGAGCTGTACTGGTAGAAAGCCCTTCCTCCACCCATGTGCCCAAGTGGGTGGGAGAAGAGAGAAATCACCAATGCTGATACCTCCCCATGTTGAGCAGAGCAGTTATGCTGACCATCACCAGCCTGGAGATGCTGTAGTGGTGAGCGGACAGAGAGAGAAAAAGCCCCGAACGCCTGAGTTCTTGAGGGAGGTAGGTTCTCTGCTGGTTTGCTGCCGTGGCTGCCACTGTGTTCTTGCCATGCGGCTGCTGCCATCCTGAGTTATGGAACAGCAGGAAGAAAAGCTGTTGGTCACAGCCTGCAGCTGGTAAAAACCACTGGGACTGCTTTGAGTTAGCACGAGTATGGAGCCTGGAAGGGCATTTACTGTTCCAGCTTGGCAGAACTGTTTGCGCAAGACNAGAATGAACAGCCTAGGGAGGTGATGGAGTCCCCATCCGTGGAGGTGTTTAACAACAGACCAGATATGGCTTTTGGTGCCATGGTCTAGCTGCTATGGTGATGTTGGATCATAGGCTGAGCTTGATGATCTCTGAGGTCTTTTCTAGCCTCAATAATTCTGTGATTCTGTGATCTATAAACCTGTAGCAGAATATCAGAAAATAGAGGTTTTAAGTGTCCTAAGGGTGGGTCTCCCCTTGTTGCTGCTCTTCCCAGGGGACCAAACCTGAAGCCAAAGGCCACTGCAGAATGCTTTGCTCCTCATTTTCCTCAGAATGTGTGTAATGGCACTGTGGTGGAGTTTCTGCTTTGTGTCACCTGCTTAGGCTTTTTCTGCTTTTTGTGCTTAGAGAGATTCAATTAACTCTTTTGTTTCCAAAAGCTGTTTTCTCTTGCCTGATGGATTCTGTCTGAGACCCTTCGAGACCTGGCTGCCTCTCCATTTTTTGGGATATATCCCCCATCCCAGGACAGCCTCTAAATCCCCCTGAAACTACCTTAACAAAGTCTCCTGAGATCTGCAAAGAGCCTCTTCCAAAAGGGAATAGCTTTCTGTTACAGCAAACTCCACTCCCGTGGCTCTCCTTTTCCCACACTCACCGTTGCCCAGCTCCCATGAGATGTTGTATTTCTTGCTGGCACTGTACTTCAGCAGGCTGAGAGCGTTGGAGCTGTTCCAGGAGTTGTTGGGGTTTCGGCGCAGAGCATTCAGTGCAAAGATCAGGTGAAGGCCAGAGCAGTCAGCAAAGTTATAGAGTTTGTCTAGAGACCTGGCTGGGAAGAAACAAAACCAGCTTGTAATTCAAATGAAAGCCAGTTCCATGAAGGTTCAAATAATCTTGCTGTCCATCACACCTTGCCTTCTGTGTAGGATGAGCCAAGGTTAGATGCCATCCCCATGACATCTGTAACTGCAGAAATGCACCTGACCTTTGAAAGTGGGATAGAATTCCAAGTGTGGGCTCATCTTATTCCAGCATGAAACTTGGATGCCCTCCACTGCTGTGTCAGTGCTAGGGGCCATGTTACCAGAGAAGTGACTTTATGACATCTCTTTTCATCTGCTCTTGGCAAAGGAAGTTCAGCCTTTACCATGTTTATCCTGCCTTGTATGTCTTTCAGAGTAGATCTCTGCAGAGCCCAGGGAGCAGAGAAGGAAATCACCACCACAGCCTACCAGCTCATGGCCACCTCTTGTGTACACCGCTACAGCCTGCTCTCTGCTCCCACAGACCCCACACACTAATCAAGCCCCAAAGGCTTGCACCACACCACCAGATAACCTCTGCTCTGCATACAGAGAGAGGAGATTCATATCACCTGGTGCTTGGGGAGAGAGAAGACTCCCTGCCTGGAAACAGCCTGGCCAAGACCTGCTGCTGTGGTGGGCTTCCTGGGGTGCAGGGTCTTTGCGGGATTCATGTCCCACCTGCTGGCCCCCAAGCAGTCTAGCTGGCACCTCTCCTGCTGTACTGTGTCCTTGGCGAGCAGTAGAGCACCAGCGAGCAGCAGAAGAGCCCAAAGAAAGAGCTGACCTACTGTTCAGAAAGGAGAGACATTAGCACAGGAGAGCCAGAATGAGTAACAGTCTTTTTTAGCTTAAATCTTTCCTATAAAGCAATCAGATTCCTGATGAAGCTAATGTCAGTGGGATACAAACTCATGCGACAGTAAGAGGAGATCTGGTTAGAGAGTAATTAGATAACTGTGGTGTTTTCAATCATCCCTGCCTGTTGAACTGCATCCCAGGACATGCAAGTTTCCTGAAGCAGCCTTGGAGATGCAACCACTTAACTGCGCAGAGCCACTGGGGATGGGGAGGTTCCAGGGGGCTGGGGAGGGCAGACTGAGGGCTCTGCTTTCAGAAGAGGGGAAGGAGGCACTGGGGAATTACAGAGTAGGCAGACTGGCTTCAGATCCCAGAAAAATACTTGGACAAATAATCAAGCTGCTTGTCAGCACTTACAAAATATAAGGAGATGATCAACAGCCACAGGAATGTGTCAAGAACAAATCATACTGAAGCAATCTACTGACAGAAGATCAGGGCTTGTGGGCAGCAAAGTGACTGTTTAGGTCTTATACCTTGATAGTTTGTGAGGCTTTTGACATGATTACACAAGATATTCCTTCCAGAAAGTGATATAAACTTCACTGCAGTGAGAAATGTGGACACCAAGAGCAGTTAGCAGCAATGTGCTCTTAGACTGAAGGGTCCAGACAGCCTGCTCTGGGTCTTAGAATCATTAGGGATTGGAAGGGACCTCAAAAGATCATCCAGTCCAATCCGCC
>VZRI01007637.1:439468-449916 GCA_013397515.1 Upupa epops
GACACAAGACTCCAGATGCGGTCTCACTCGTGCAGAGTAGAGGGGGAGAAGAACCTCCCTCAATCTGCTAACCACCCCTCTTCTGATCCACAGATTTCCAATACAGAGGGGTACAAGGAGCAGAAGAGATACACTTGCCATGGCACTAAGGCAAGCTTGCATCACCATGGCCAAAGGAGCTGCAGGGGATGGAGAAGGTATGATTCCATGCTGAAGGAACTGCTCTAATCCCAGGGCAGAGGACGCTGCGAGATTCCCTGTACCCACACTGCCCAACTGTGGTTCAAGTGAGATGGTTTCAGCCAGTAGCTGCTCCCAGTCTGTAAACCTGTGCTGATTTTCCTGGTTGCTGAAAGCCTTGGTGAATACAGAGCCAGCTCCGAGGTCTGAGAAGAACAGAGTGTAGTTTTAAGAAGGGTCAAGGAAATAACTGCTAACGGAGCAGCTAACATTTAACGTAACACAGCAAAGTCTTGGAAAGAAGCAGAAGGGAAAAATGTGGAAAAGGAATTCCTAATCCCTTTCACAACCCTTTTCTAAATGCTACTGGTTGGTTGAGTGAGAAGTAGCTGAATTAGATTAATCCAATGTATTCATCCCACTGGTTCAGTCAGGAACATTATCTGTTTTCTCTAGATGTTTAGTGAATTAGAGACAGAAACAGTTACTTAATACTCATTTACTTCAGACCTCCAGGCAAAAAAACTGCCCTGTAAAGAGGACAAGACAAGGCACCTAAACAACACCACCAATACAGCAAAAAGGTGCAACCTGCAGTTCCCCTGCAAGACCTGAAACCTTTTCCCCAGCACAAAACAGTTGTAGTTCTTAAGTACCACACAGGGGGATTTGGTTCATGTTAAGGAGCCTCTGCAGAGGACTGGGAATTGATTTTCCATACATCCACTGGAGGAGACAAGCCATCTCTTTCCCCCGCTGCAGGACCTGCCACTGTGAAATGTTGTTTTTCACCGTGGCTCTGATGTGGTTTCCCTGGGACTGAACACAGAGATGCCATCTGTATTTCATGTTCTGCCACAATTTTCTAAGCTGGAAAGCTCCGCGATCAAGGAAGAGAGCTAAGAGATGTCTGGGAGTTCCTCCTGCGTGTTTCTGGTGGTCTCCAGGCATACAACCTGCAGACAGCAGGGAGGTCACAAACAGCAGGAACTCCTAATCAATGTGTCTCTGCATCAACTGGGTTGTTAATATGAGCAGGAGTATCAGGAATCAAGTCCACTTTTCTCCTTCATCCTTAGCTGCTGTTTTGGAATAGGATAAACCTGGAAGCACCAGTCTCTCCTGTGACTCTGGTCTTGATGGCCAGTGTGCACAAGACACCCAGTCCTTGGTGATTAAAGGGTGGTTAAAGGTCTGACTCCTCTTGAGATGACTGCCCTAAGCTGGACATCTCCACTGCAGATAACTGCAGTCAGATGGGATGAATACTGTCATACGTGGCTGAAGCACTCAAAAAAAGGAGTATCCAGAAGACCTGGAATGATATATAGCCCCCCAATAAGTACAAGCAGGGCCAAAAAAGAATGCTATAAATATTTTACTGCCATGACTAGGGATGGGCACATTACTTCTGAGTAATGAGAACATGAAGAATCACAGAATTATTAACAGCTGGCTAAAACTCACTTTGAATTCTGGATAATTGCACAGTGTTTTCTTCATCAAACACAGAAAATCTTGTGGGAATTTAACCTTTCCCCAGATAACAGATCATTAGGCAATGCTTTCACAAAGCATTTTAATAGGAAAAGCCATTGTCATACCAGAATGAATCTTAATAGAGCAGAACTGGATTTGTAAGACGTTCTCCTTGCCCCTTCCCCTCCTTTTCCTGGGGTTGAGGTGCACATGCTCAGCGCTCTTGTGCCCTTTGGTTCAGGGAGAAGGAATGAATTTATTTGAAAAGGTAAAAAAAAAGATAAAAAGAAGTACAAGGATGTTAAAAATCAGCTTCTGCCACTTCCTAATGCTTGTGTAGCTGGAGTGAGGCTAACCGAGGCAGCCGAGCTTTGTGCCCTCACACCCAGTGCCAGTGCTTGCTGGCAGCTTTCAACAGGGATGGGCACCAGCTTTGGTGGGTTTAGAACTAACAGCAGTCAGCAGGCAGATACAGGGGCCCATGACCGTGGCAAAAGGAATCAGAAGATACTTGGGCTTTCTCAGCCTTTTGCATCCTCAGCTTCAGAGGTTTGAATGCATCTGGAGAGCGAAGATGGCTGGGTGACTGACCACCCGTGAAGATCTGCTCACCTTCCTGCCCTCAGCTGAAGCTCAGCACAGGAGCTAGAGATTTTATCTGTTTGCATGGATCTCTCACCCTGCAGAGAGGGAGACGGATCATTTCAAAACGCAGGAAAATGTGTCTGTGAGGCCACAAATGGGCCAAGTATGACTTTTAGGATCCTTTCCCCTTTTTCTCCTTCTTATACAGGCTATGCTTTAAAGTTCAGTGAAAGATAGATGGCATTAACTCTGCCAACACAAAATCTGAGGCATATTAAATTGTCCATGGCAGTCTGAAATAATTGGGAAAGCTTTCCAGTTGTAGTCACTGAATTAAACATCATACTAGAGACTTTATAAAGAACGTGGTATTGACTGCCCTGAGCTAAAAGGGACAGGTCAATAATCTCTAGGTTTTAAATTCTTCTACATTTTTTATTCTGCTTCAAGAATTTTGCTGTGGCAGGGTTTAGCATGAAGAGTGGGAATTAATGTGCAGGCTGAGACCAACTGGTGGTCTGCGGGGTGGTGGGGAGTGGCATGGAGAGCTGAGCACTTTCATTACTCTGGGAAGTCAACCAGGACGACAGGAAAGAAGAGCCTGTTCTCTCTGTATCCCCACTGTTCACCACATCCCTTTCTTGCACACACACGACGTGCCAGCACTGAGGAGGACTGGGCAAAAGCCAATCCCAGAGTGGGCAGCACACACCACACTCCCTTACTCTGCAGGTTACCCGAGGGACTGAGCAAATGGACAACACATGAACCCTTTTGTTGATAAAATAATGTAGCTTATGAATAATGATTTAAAGTAATCATGATTATTGCTTGATTCTGCATTCCCATAAAATCTGAGCAATGCCTGGGGCATCCCTACGAACAGTTCTTGGTGCTGGTGCTGAAGCCAGCAGCATCCCCTGCCTCTTGAGCACCCCACAGAAGATAGTGGGGGGGAAAAAGTTGGGAAAGACCTGGCACAGAGCAAAGAGAATCCTCAGGAGAGCTCTACAGGGAGGGGGCAGAAAGAATGGTACAGTGTTCAGACAGAGATGAGTAAGATGGCTGGTGAGAGCAAGGAATGGAAAAACAAAGGTATTCCCAATTACAGAACAAGCAGTGGGTACATGGAAAACTTATTTACAAACAAACTGCCACCACAGTCAGCTGAATCCCATTTGCACTGGCCCTCTCGGTCCGAGAATCCTCATAAAACAGCATGTGTGTGGCAAGGTCTTAATGTTTTCTCGGCAAATAAAGATGAATCAGAAGATACACAACAGGCAATCAGAACAAACTCCAGGCTCATGGGACAGGTCCACAAAACTGGGTTGAAATCTTCCCATGGATTCCATCCCCCGTCACGGTAGGTTTCCAACAGGGAAACCAAACCCACCCACCAACCCCTCCAATTTTGCACAGTTCAAGCACCAAAAAAGTGTTCCATGAGTTCAGAGAAAAAGCCACATCCCGCACTGTCTGCATGCACTGCAACGTCCAGCTCAAGCAACTGGATCACGGGGAGTTTTTCCTATTCTAGCTGCATGCTAAGCCATTCCTTCAAAGTAGCTGCTTAATGAGAATTCTAAAGATTTCGAGGCTACCAAGAAACCCACGCAGTTGCTGGAAATGGCATTTTCATGATGACCAGCCCAGCTGAGAGGCTGTTTGGTTTTAATTTATTCTTTTGAAGCATTTTTCTGGGTAGTAAATCCACACCATGTAGAGATGCTGAAGAATTCCCAGGCAAAACTGCTGACAGGAGGGAAATACTCAGACATACGTTTCACCTGAAATGCTCCCTCTACCTGCTCAGGCTCCCAGTTTCCCCCTAAGAAGAAGGAGATGTGCAGAACAACAGTTCTCATTGACCTCCCAGGCTTCCATATTGCTCTATGGGGGAGCAAAGGCTGAGGGAGAGCTTCCCAAGGCAAGGTGCAGCACTGGAGGTCCACTCTGAGTGACAAGAAGTACTTTGGCAGAGCCTAACAGTGCTATAGAAAAGGGATCTAGTTTAATCCCATGTGAAACACACCTGAAAGTTGGAGGAACTGGCTTTAATACTGCCAGCCAGTAAATAAATGCTGCACACTGTGCGTTAATAAGGACCTGGATTTTATATCCAGCTGGATGACAGATGGGGGATCTGGTGCTATTCCCCCTGGAGTATCGATGGAGTCTTGTTCCAAGGGAATTCTTGTCATCATCCCTGCTCTTTAAGCAGCTGAACATCGACCCTCAATATTCATTCAAGTCTTTAACTGGATTTTTCATTTCACTGCCAATGGAGAGGTGATTATGCTGACCACGTGAGCGAGGTTTAGTCCTTAACACCACTGTACAGAAATAGCAGTCTGGGGGCTTGGTGTCAATCTCTCGCCAATAAGGAGCTTGGCCAGCAGCCACTGACTGTGGGCCGAGTTCCCAGCTGGCATATAACTTGGAAGACAACCACGAGGTCTGGGTTCAATATCCAATTGCTAAGGAGTCTGGCTGACAGCCTTATTTTGTGGAATGAATCCCAAATTAATATAATGCTTTTGATACCAGACAAGGGGCATGGCCCGACTCCAAAGGCTGTAAAGGCTCAGATAAAAGCTGTAGGCATTGGGTTCAGTGTGTAAATGGTATCGAGGTTGGATAACAGTCAGGATTGGGCTTAATCCTCAGACGGTGAGAAAAAGGAATGAGCCCTGAGCTCTGCCTTCATGCAAAGTGGGAAAAAAAAAAAAAGAGAAGGGCTCACATGAGCAGAACAGCTCTGTTTTCAATCCTCGGGTGGTAAAGAGCTCACAGGACAGTAATGGTTTCTAGGAACAAGTGTAAAATGACATGGAGCTTCAGAAGAGACATGGGATCTGGGTTCAATCTCCAAATGCTGTAAAGCTCAGACAATGGCTAGAGGGGCAATTTCCAACCCCCTTGTTCTGTCCTGCTGTCTGGGAAGGAACCAAGGTCACACTACAGTTAAGAAAGCTGTTTTCTTCTGTTGCATACCTTAAGACTTTTTCTCGTTTGGATCAGGATGAATCTAGCATTTTCTAAGTTTCACAGGGAAACAGAGGTGGGCACGGAGAGGGTTAAAGATTTGAGCAGAGCAGAAGAATAGAACAAGAGAAAAAAATATCAGACTGTGAGCACCACCTGCTCTTCCACACCTTGTTGGCCACCCCAGAACACTGGGCTTGAGCCAAGGGAACTGCTCCAGAGAAAACATGGGTACAGCTCATCTGCATCCTTACTGCTCTGCAGTACTGGCACCACTGGGAATCCTTGGGATCTCTGTGGGAAGCAGCAATAGTCAATGCGGCAGGTGCTGCTCGCTGACACTGCTTACACGAGGGACTAGAGGGAAGCAGTGTGTGCAGCAATACCACACTTCTCTCGTTGCTTACCTGTGGATTAGCTTCCTGATGTAGCCGGGCTAGTTTGCCTGAAGTGAGTTCACTTTGTGTAAAGGAATGTCAATAAATTGTGTGTAAAGTACTCAACTACTACTTTGAGTGGGTACCTGAAACCAGTCGGTTCCATAGGAACCCCTGACTCGATGGGATGGTGTCACAAGTGAAGGTGATCCTGTGAAAAACTTAACGTTTGATAAATCAGCTTTATCTCCCTTCCCTTGAGGAAACTCTGTCCAGTCTAATCCTGCTTCCGAGGACTCACAGTTTTAGCTTTAAAATTCCAATAGGATGGACCACTGTGAGCACCTATAACAAGCTGCAGTTTATGAGTCTGCATCCCAGCTAGCCAGACTCTTCAGTAACAACTTCAGACTTGGGAGTTTACCTCCAAAACTTGTTCTCAGAGCAGCATCTTCCCATTCCTAATGATCAGAGGTGCTGCAGAGAAGCCCTGACAGCACCATCCCCAGTCTGGGCAGTGGGTACAGCCCAGCATTTTGCTCTGCTCTGCAAAGCTGCTATGCTAGGAACAAGTGACAGCCCATACCACAAAGCCATCTTCCTCCAGGCTCTACCTATGCACACAGAGGGAGCAACTCTGCCAGGCTTGGGAACACGGCTGCAGATACAACCCAGCTCTGCTGCCAGACCGTCTGCTGACAGAATGACTGTTTTATATGGCTGTAGGAATAGCTATAAGCACAGCTGTCTGAAACGCAACAGAATCTATGATGTGTGTTTTTAAACCCACTGACAGCTGGCAGTGCTATGCTGCAGCTCATTCCTTCTTTCACACAGTTTAGCTAAAACACTTCTCTGTGATCACTCTGATTTATCAGCAAACAGCAGTTTCTGGAACAATTTAAAAGCATTCCCAAATAGGCAAGAAGTGGTCAGCTCTTCAAGCACTCAGCAATCTATGAGCTCCCAAATAAGTAGGCTGCTGCAGATGGATGAGGAAGGCTGTTGGGAGGACCAAATGCCCTCTCTGGACACCTCACAGGAGGACAGGGCAGTGGATTCCATTGGGATGGGGACTCTGAGGCAGGGGTACCTGGGCAGCTGCAGAATATTACCCATGGTTGGGTGTTTAAATGGTTTAAAGCTGGCTCAAGGTGCACACTTCTACATGGCCAGGGAGAAGAGGTGACTTGGTCCCTGCACAGTGCTGCTCCCCAGCCAAGAAAGCCACATCAAGGGGAATCTCCTGCAACTGAATCTTACCTCCCAGGCATGGGAAACCACGGGAAAGCCAGTGCATCCCAAACCCACACAGGTATAGCTAAGATAACACCATAGCTTGCTGTAGCTGTACACTGTAACACAAGGTCTAGCAAGAAGGCACAAGGACAGATACCATGCCTGTCCCTATGCTCCTCTCCTCCCCTGGCTGCAGAGCAGTGCCTGCGGGGCAGATGACAGCAGCCGTCACAGGGATCCACTCTCCTGAGCATCACTTACTGCTCAGACAAGTTGCCTCCACAGCATTCTTCTGAAATGCCAGTTGCAAGGTGCTGTAAAATATGCCTCAACATT
This sequence comes from Upupa epops, assembly GCA_013397515.1. NCBI lineage: Eukaryota > Metazoa > Chordata > Aves > Bucerotiformes > Upupidae > Upupa > Upupa epops. The sequence goes on from VZRI01007637.1 coordinate 446,653, forward strand.
GCTGACAGCATGGCTCGCTGCTGGAACCATGGCACCCAGGTTTTACCTGTTAGAGGTGCCTATGCATCCTGTCAACTCCGAGTGACATCCCCCTGTCTCAGAGATTGTCACCTCTGCACATGCACCCAGGATCAGGGTCAGTTGAAGATGGAAAACAAGAGATGGGAGGGGGGCTCTGACCCTCCAGAACTTTCCGGGATCCACCAGGGACAGTACTGGGCATGCACCACCGAAGTGAGAGGTATAGACAAGCTGAACAGTTCCAGGAGTTGATTGGCTAGGCAATGATATAAAAAGGTGAGTTTGGGGGTGGCAGGTTTTGGCGTGGCTGCTGCTGGCAGGGACAGTGAGGTGGATGCAGCAGCAGAAAAACATCATCTCCACCTCCCCTGGGACCCAGGAGAACATCGGAGACAAGCAGACTGCTGGGATGCAGTGAACTCCTGGTAGTGGTGACTATTACAGCTTCTCTTTCTCTCCCTCTTGCCCTTTTCTCCTCTCTCCTCCTCCTCACATTGTTGCTTCTTTTAGATAAAATAAAGTAGTTTAGCACTTGACTCCGTTTGAGTCTTAATTCTGTTCCTGAGAACATACGAAACCTTGATGACGATAACCTCTTTGATCGGAATTGCAGCCCAACAGGGAATCATGACACAAGGCAGAGGTTTTCTTTATAAATACCTCTTTTTCAACAGCACCTGAAATGCTAATGCTGCAACAAGAGAATATTTTCAGCACTTCCCTGCAAAAAGTCATCTGGGCAGCATGGGCTGAGCAACACTTGCTGGATCATTAACTGGAATGAAGGGCAGATACGAAGCACGCTCTTAGCAGGTTCCTCTACCTCAACCCAGATAAGCTGTGCATCTGCCTCAGGAATTCCCTTCACCATGGTCGGCAGCTCCTATACTCTGCTTTTGCTGCCCATGCTGCTGTCACATGGCTGACTCACAGCTTGATTGAGAAAGGCCTCACACAGGCTTGTGAGCCAGATCCACCTGGCAGCATCCCTGGAGCCGCAGAAGGTGCAGAGCCCTGTGCCAGGCCCCTTCACCTCCTGCCCACTGGGTTTCTTGCTGCTCCAGAGGAAAGTGACGCTGAGCAACCATGCTAGGATGCTGAAATACCACATCGGGAACAAATTCAAACTGAGGACTTCAATATTGCCAAACCCCAGCATTCAGAAGTCATGAGTCAAACTCCCCAAAATCATGGGACCGGCTCAGGAAACCTGGCTTTAACATGCTTTTCATTGCCTGACGTTCTCCAAAATGTTGGGTGCCTGGCTAGGATGTTTTTAAGCTCCTCCACTACCATGAGAGCTACATTCTGGCTTGTTTTTATTTTTCCATTTAGAAGCAGTTGATGGGCAGCAAAATAACCGTTGTATTTTACAAGTTGTTTGGGTTGGACTTGCTTTCCCATGGGTGGGGGCAGCAGCCGGTGGCCAGGGATGCAGGGACACGCCTGATCCTCTTGCTGGTGGGCGCTGCAACTGAAATACTCTGCCATTGAACACAAACCCCCAGCTATTTAGGGGCTAAATTCAGAACCCACAAAAATCAGGTGCTCCATTTTACGGGTCTGAGTCAGTGTTTCCTATTGTGCAAGGAGCTACGGTGGTGGTGCGCTGCTGAAAACCACTCATCCCAGTCTTGGCCCATCCCCTCCTGCTTGCTGACCCCATTCTCACCATTGACGGTCCCTGGCTGTTGCAGCTTGGTGGAGCAGCTGATTTCCCAGGGAGGAAGAGGGAGTAACTAGGGCTCTTTCCTACACTTTGGGAGCTGGGCATCTGGTATTTTTCAAAGCTCTAAAACATTTTAACGGAAAACCGTCCTAAAAAAAAACAACCCAACACCAAAACCAACAAAAAAAGCCCCAAAAAACAACGCATCAAACCGGAAATGTTTCAATCTGAAATCCTTAATTAAAACCACACTCTTTAGTACATAAAGGAGGAAGTTAAAACAGAAATGTACTTTTGCACATTACAGACGGGATTATAACAAACACAAAGCGCTGCCAAGAGAGAGGCATTTTCAAGGCTGAAGGAGATGCCTCCAGCTGCACTCAGATAATGTCAGAGGGCTTGTCCACACTGCCGGGTGTCACTGCGTTTGAACACGATAGCGAACAACCAAGCTACATGGATGAGGAAGTCGGCAATTATCGGCGCAGACCACTAGCACTGCAGCAAGGACCACAACCCAGCGGGCTCTGTGAACTCCACTGACTTCCCACAAATCCCAGACCCCGGTCTTAATCTGTAAAGTATTTGAAGGAACTGGCCCTGGCTCTTCCAGCTCCTCTGGGCTTGCAGATAGAGCTCAGCTGGAGGGACCCGGTTTGGATGGAGTTCTCCCCAGTTAACCTTTGGGGGAGTCTCGTATCAAAGTACACAGGGTGGAGTCTGAACCTGATTTTGGAGACATAGATGAATGGTTGGAAAAGGCCTGATGTCCTGCACCACGTAGCCCAGAACACACACAATGAGTGCAGGAGTCAGTCAAACTCAGTCCCTCAGCAGGATAGAGCAAATCTTTTGTAAAGGTAGCTGTTTCCAGCTTTAAATTTGCTGCAAGCGTGGAATTCAGCCCATCACTTTGTAAAATTTAGCAGGTTTTAAACACCCATGGTTAAAATAAGCACCTGGCTTCTAGTCCAGACTGACCTGTTTTGGCCTTTTAGGCTTTGCTTTGCCCCTGGCTGCTATGGTTTTGTTTCTTCTGGATGGCTTGAGCCTCCTCTAAATAAACTTCCATTCAGTAGCACTTGTTTCAGTGTTTTCACAGAAATGCAAGGTCTTCCAAGCTTCTGCAGCTCTGCTGCAGGACAAGTGTTCCCAAGCTATGCCATCAAACAACTTCCATGTGCAACATTTAGGATCTCATGAAACTATGTTGGTGTGCTGAGGGAGGACAGCTCTGCTCAGGCTACTGCTCCTCTGCATCTGTCACAGAGCTGAATGTGAGTGCCTGCTGCTGCCCAGGATAGAAGGTCTTCTGCAGAAAGGATGCTGCAAAATGTAGTGACTGGGTGAAGATCAGAGAATCATAGAATAGGAAGGGACCTCGAAAGATCACCCAGTCCAATCCCCCTGCCACAGCAGGATCACCCAGACCAAGTCCAGGTGGGTTTCAAACATCTCCAGAGAAGGAGACTCCATAAACCTCCTGGGCAGCCCCCTCCAGTGACCCATCACCCTCACTAGGAAGAAGTTATAGAGTGCTTTAAAAACTCAAAGTTGGAAGGGACCACAGG
>VZRI01007637.1:455485-525035 GCA_013397515.1 Upupa epops
ATTTCATTTGCCAGTTCCCTCAGGACCTGTGGGTGGATTTCATCAAGCCCCATGGACTTGTGCACATTTAAGTTCTTTAGATGATCTTGAACCTGATCTTCACTGGAAGTGATTGGATCATCCTTCACCCTGTCTCTATCTTTGCCTACTGGGACTTGAGTGGAGCAGCTACAGCCTTCGCAGCTGAAGATTGAGACATTAGCTTGCTCATGGTTCTTCATCCAAGTACAAGCTAATCACCACAAAGCCTGAGCAGAAAGGAAACCCAGCCTCTACATTGCTCTGGAGCAGTTCTGGCAATGCTGTCGATAACCATGCTCCATGAGGGCATCTGCTGGGGTACTGCACCAAGATGCGGGTTCTTAAGCAATATGTTTCCTATATACCCTGCTCCTCGACACAAGAGGTGCTGTGCAAACTATCAGTAATGATTTCCCACTTCTTGAAGGATGGAGATCTGTAAAATTTCCTCAGCCTCTTAATGGCTCCTTCCCAAGGACAGACTCGCTAGGAGGTGCAAGCTATTGGCAGCTCAAGGGCCCAGAGGAGCTGCTGACCGTGTTTAGGCCACGGTCCAGAAGACTTGATTTCATCCAGCATAAGTGGAGCTGTTTTATTTATCCTAACGGTCTGATGGCGAGGGAGGAGTGCTCCCTGGCTGCCTGTGACAATCACAGCCATGTTCCAGACATGGGATCCAACATACAGTCCTGCTCCACAAAACACTGCTCACAGGGACAAGGCATACATCCTCATGTGCCACCTGGAGGCAAGATGTGCTGCCTCACCGGAGACATTTACTCTTCTCTTAGACTCTGTATCTTCTCCAGTCAGGTTAGCCCATGCAGTTACTTCACATCATGCTGGAGGACACAAGCGAGGCAGCCACATCATGACACCTTCCCAGACCTCTGGGAATCGGTGGCACAGGGCTCAGGACTCTTAATAATCAAAGAAAAGCAATAGCAAGAGGCAGTAAATGATGATAACCTAATTATAACAAAAACTTGATTCAGAGTAACCTGCTGTCCCATCTAAAGGTCTAGAGAGAGCAAGATGTCCTAGCTCACACAAAACAGCAAGAGTCTGCTGAACCCTCAGATCAGACTCATGCCAAATTATAAATAAAGATCCAAGAAGGCTTGACACAAATACTGAGGCAATGACTAGAGAGATGACTTATGAAGTGCACAGGGAACGCCTGGAAGGCTGACCAAATGGAGGAGAAGCTTTTAAGAACTGCAGAAGCTTTCCAGAGGAACAGAATCTAAGGAGTGCCAATTTGTGTCAAAGATTTTCCATCTGCACACAAATAAATAAATAACGAAAATGGAAGCCGACAGGGAGAAATCTGCGTTGTCCATCCCAGAGCCCTATGTGGGTGTAGCTCCTCCAAAGCAGAGTCTGTGCTGGACTCAGCGAGACTGAAACGTAGCAGATGGCCAGTAGTAGTCATCTGCAAGAGGCTGAATTCTACTTTACAGGTCCAACTCTGTCTCTAAAATGAATGCTCTGTCCTCTATATGTCCAAGGTTCTTTTTGGACCAGCGCAACATTGCCACTTGCCAGAGAGGGAGCAACAAAATCCCTTAGGCAGAGCGCGGTCTGAGAGGATAATGAGAACAAAGAACCAAGAAAAGAAGATGTAAGACAATAAATAGAAGGGGAAAAGAAAGAACTTATTGGCCAAGCCACGCATCCCAGCTCCCATTAAATCCCACTTCTGCTCACCACAGCACCTCAGCATAAGGACACCAGCCTTGCCACCCACCAACACGTTTGCAGAGGGAACAGAGAGAGAGGAATGGCAGGCAAAGAGGGGGTGAAGGCAAGCCAACAGTGCGGGAGGGGAAAAATGTTTTGGGGTTTATTTTTCACACAGGATTCACAACATTCCTCAGAAAATTTAATTTTGCTGTCCTGTTCTTGTTTGCTAACCAGAACCAATTTAATTTTAAAACAACATGCAGAGCCAACGGGGGGAAAAACATTTTGCAATGGTTCTTCGCTCCCACTTGGAACGGCCAACACAGCTTAACTCCTTCGGCTCCTGCAGCCGCAACATCAGCTCACAGGGAGCCAGGCCACCAGCATGGGAATGCTCCAGCCGGGAGGGAACGGCGGACGCGCTGGTGCTGGTAAATGACATGATACAGATGGGTTTTTGTGAGCGACTTGAGAAATCCTACCCAGTGCATCCTTGGAGGCTGGAGCTGGTGGAACACGAGAGCAATTTGCCGTGTGGAACATCTTCCTCTTGCTCTGTTCTCTGCTCGAGAGCTTTCTCTATGGTTCATAGATAAAAAACGGCTTGTTATCACACTCAACTAAAAGCAAAAAGCCCCTATTCCTCTCCTGCTACCACAACACACACAGTTCTCATATCAGCGTGTGAGTCTGCTGGTGGTTTTATGCCTTGTTGTGACAGTTCGGTAAACAAGCTGATAAAAATCAAGTGCAGTTCAAAGGCAAGGTTAATACCCTCATGTGCAACCTGGCTTGTCAGGGAACTCCAGAAACTCCAAACATGCTGCTTCTGCTTGCCATCTGCATGAGCTTATTCAGACTAAAATAACAAAGTGTGTTTCCTGATCTCCATCAACGTAAATAGAGCCATTAAGCTGCAAGGCTGTTTACATTCTGGGAAATAGTCATTGCATTCATCCTGATTGCTCCTCATCCTGCAGCTACAGTATCCCTGCACTGTGCTAGTGGTGGCTCTGGTGCAGCCCACAGCCTCAGTGGCCGCTGGTTAACACCCACTAGGTCTGTGCCACAAAGCCAGTGCAAAGCTCTATGCAAACGTTGTATGTTGCTGTGCAAATTGGATTTCTATCTGGACACAAGGACACACTTGAAGGATCCAGCTCCCTCAGTTGTTAATATCTGGCAGGCAGAGGAAGGAACGTTCACGTGTTTTATTTTGAATTAGTTCTTTGGGTAGGTACGATTCTAAATATCAGAGTAGAAAAGACTTGGAGCTTGCTGGCAATGTGCTTGCAATAGCTCTGTCTTCTGCGTCACGCAAGAACCAACGCTCCAACGTGAACACATAAAGATGGCACAGCCTCTGTCCCAGAGGATTTACGCCCTGGAAGAGGAGGGGACGGTACCATCTGTAAGTTGTTGCATCCCAGAACATTGGAGCCAAATGCTGTGCTCTTTTGGCCAAGGCAACCCATCTGCTCATAGAGAAGGTCTGAGAGCGAACATCACCCAGCTCTGCGGGGGTCCCGCTGCTCCAACCAGTGCCTCTTTGCCCATGTAGGGACTGAGCTTCTAGGTGGGGACATTTCCACAACGTCCTGGGAGCACGTGCCGTTCTGGATGCTGGCCTGCACTGCTAGCCTTTTCATGGCACTAATAGGTGCTCCCTGTAATTGTAGGAGACCATTGTTCTTTTCTTGGCCTAGATTCACCTGCAGAATTGTAGAAGAATGAGAATTCCACATTTGGAAATAATAACAAAAGGATAAAAATGGGCAAATAATGGTGCAGGCCAGGTCACACATTCCCATTTTATTAGACTCAAACCCTCCTGAAAGAATTTCCTTGAATCTGCGTGTACTAGCTAAGTGCAAATATTTTTTAGAGGACATTCCGTTTCACAAAATGGAGGGGCTCCGTTTCTGCGAGGATTGCCTCATAAATTACCCATTATAAGTTCAGCAAGTGTTGCCTTTTCGCTATCTAGCACAACAGCTATGGACCTACCCCCTCAGCTCAGCTTGGCAAGCCAGCCCTGCAGTTTCACGGTCCCATCGCAAACGTTCCCCATCGCAAGCTCAAAAAGCTGCATCTCTGAAGCGCTGCTCCTCACAGCTCACGTCTGTGTCGGTCCCAGCTTACAACAACCCTTTTCCCTTTGCTTATGGCTCTTCCCATAGTTAATTGCTAACAATTCATTCACTCAGGATCCAGTACAAAAAGACAACATAGAAGATAAATCCCCAGGCGTGTTGCCCACTGGACTGACAGGGGCAGGCGGTTCTGCTTAGCCCAGATTTGTGCCCAAAGGCAGGTGCAGCAGAAAGCCCGTGTGGTATGAGCATGGATGAGAAAGAAACGAGTGTGAGCGAGTTTGCTTTAACTGCTGGTGGCCTGCCAACCACATCATACGTAACCATTTAACAATGGGGCTCATGAAAACCAGCACACCAATATTTGCTTTCACCTTGACGTTCAAGGCATCCAAACTATGCCAGCACTGTTTCTAAAAGAGTTGGTTTGTTTTCAAACACAAGTATATATTCATGCTCGTATGTGAGCAACAGCGAGGTTGGATTCACCACGGGAATGCCATCGCCCTCAGCAAAGCCCTTATGTCCAAGGAAACCATCCTGCCTTGATTTAGAGCTGTTAAACATGTGCCAGGAACTATCACTGGTTCCAGAGCTACTCACCCACTGGGAGAGAGGCTTTCATCACAGCCCTGTAATTATGGGGAAATGTTAATGTTACATGTTAATAACTTGGAACATCAGTTATCCTGGGAGTTCAGAGAATCTGAAAAATGTGAGTATTTTGATAAAGCTAATCAGTTTACATACCAACTTTAATTTCACTCCAAATAAATCAGGAGGGTTTGATTTATTTATGCTAAGGCAGTCCTGAAGAAATAGAAAGTACTTCAGTGTAAGCATTACACAGTCGGGCAGAGGATGCCAGCACATGGCATATTTCATCTGCCCCTCTGCATCTAAAAGTTAAAGAGTTACTTAGTACTTTGCAGAATGAATATCCTTACAACCCTTCAGGTTCACTGGAGGGGGGGTGGACAAAGGTCCGAGTGAATAAAGGATGCCCCTGGCTGGACTATGTTTTAATGGTGTCCAGCCCTTCCCATTTGGGATGTCCCTATCAAGTGTTTGTCCAGACAGGAAGGAAGCATAAATGGCATAGGCAAAACAGCTGTAACTTACACACTCAGTAAAGAAAACCTCTCCAGGTTGTGCATGTAACAGCGCTGAGAACCAGGAGATGCATAGGAGACAACGACCAGGGACGTGTTGGTCTCTGCCACAGGACATGACTTTGCACACAATGGTGGGGGTGACTGGGGAATGGACCATTTCGGTTCAGGGATCTAGCTCAGATCTTTGAGTAGAGAGGGGATGCTATCCCCTGCCTAGGGTCAGATTCTGCTCAGAAGATAACTTACCCAGATGGAAGGGTTGAAAGCAGCAGCTCCGGTCTGTTTAAGTGTGAGGCAATGCTTCATCCTCAAAAAGGCTGTGCTGGCCAGAAATGTTACTACATTATCCAGCATTAAGAAACATTTTCCACTTAACAGACACAAGCTTGAAGCCAGTGTAAAACCACCCTTTCAATCAGTAGTAACAATGGTATTATTCGTTCCCGTTGATGCTTCAGCAGAGATCAGTACTTCTGCCTGTATGGTTTCAATAAAAGCAGCCAAACAATCCAGAGATGGGTTCTCCAGAAAGCTCTACAGAGGGTTTGCGTAGTTGAAAGTGGAGCAGGGGATTTGTGGCAGTGAAGGTGGTACTCGTGTGAACAGAGCTGCCCTGTTCCTGGCACAAACTGAAGCAGTACGGAGCTGCAGGCAGTCAAGCCTCTGGAGAGGCAGAAGAGAATTATGGAGTGTTGAGCTAATTAAGTTCACAGCCTTAATTATTGGAGTGCTACAGCTGATAATGCAAAACCAGCCTTGTAAACAAGCTTCTATTTTCAGCCACTTATGCCAGCAACTTTCTTCTGAAAGCATCTGCTGCAGAACACAGACTTGTCCTATCCCAAGGGCATGTTCTGGAGAGCGTAAAAAGGTGCTCAGAAGCCTTGTAGCATCAGGTAATTAAACCAAAAGACATCTTGACAATCGCCGTATTGAAACAAATAATGAAAACATGATGGATTATTTCAAACTCCTATGTGGGCTGGATCACGCACGGCTTAACTGCGTTGAAAAAAACACAGAGGGTTTTATATGGCTTCCATGCTCAGCCTTTGCCTTCTCCTCTGAGCATCCTCTCCTGAGATCAGAGCAACAAGAGGCAGGGTCACATGCAGACACTCTACTAGTCTCAGGAGAACACAGATGGAGCCACAGCCTCACACCTTAACTGGCCTCATCCTTCCGGCCATGCTAAAACATCTTTAGAGTCTCTAAAGCTGGAGGAACCATCAGATCACCTTGTCTGACCCCTTGTACATCACACACTATAGTATTTCACCCACTTATCCATGTGCTGAGCCAAAAAACACAAGTTTGGCTGAAGTGTATTTTCTGTGAAGGCATCCAGACTGAATATAAAGCATTACAAGATGAAGAAGAGAAGCTACTTTTATTCCTTTTTTTATTTCATTCTATTTCCTTAGGTAGTTTATGCAGACGGCTAAATATTTGTGTCCCATTTCTATTTGCAATCCTTTGGTTTTGGCTTCCAGCCCTGATTCTTGTTCTGCTTCTAGCCATTAGATTAAGAGACTTTGCAGTAGATTATGTATTTTTTTTCATGAAAGCACACAAATCAAGTAACTTTTTAGTGGTCTTTCTGATGCACTGAACTGACTCAATTTATGAAGGCTCCTGTAGCAGGGTACTCCCTTCACATGGTGAGTCAATACCTCTCAGCATGCTGTGGAGAGCTCTCTACTCATCCCACCTGCACTCACACTGGCAAAACAGCAAATGTAATGTGTTCAGTAGATACAGTGCATGGGGACCCCAGGGAGGAACAGATGAAGGGGAGAGACAACTCTCGGCCACAGGAAAACATCAGGAGACACTGGAGATCACACCACATTTCCTGTTGAGAGCCAAGACCTCCAGTTACAGAACCATAGAATCATTAGGGATCAGAAGGGACCTCAAATGATCACCTAGTCCAATCCGCCTGCCACAACAGGATCACCCAGACTAAGTCGCGCAGAATCACATCCAGATTGGGTCTTGAACGTCTCCAGAGAAGGAGACCTCACAACCCCCCTGGGCAGCCTGTTCCAGTGCTCCATTACCCTCACTGGGAAGAAGTTTCTATGGAACATCCTCTGTTCCAGCTGGCACCCATTGCCCACTGTCCTATCACCAGATCACCTTGAGAAGTTATAGACAGGAATGAGATCCCCCCTCAGCCTCCTCTTCTCCAAGCTCAAGAGACCCAGCTCCCTCAGCCTTTCCTCATCAGGGAGGTGTTCTACTAAGCACAGTATCACTCATGCGTGTGATTCACACATCAATGCACAGAAAATGAACTTGGAAAAAAAACCCTGAACAACTAGTCCATACGAAGCCACAAAAGGTCTTCACAACCTCTAGGCCACCTTCCCACTTTGCCAAAGCCACCTCTACTGAACTCAACATCAAAACTCATGGCAAATCTTCTTTTCTTGAATGGAAATGAAGTGCACCACATCCACTTTTATCCTGCTGCCCACTCTGCAAAGGGTTAAATGTTTACTGGACAGGGTGCAAGCAATGATCTAAGGGCTCGGGAGCCTCAGACACAGGACAGCTGGAACAAATGGACTATCATGAGCTGTCAACAAGTGAACAAAGACATCAAGTATGAAAGGGGATTCTTGGGCATTAAAATACACACTTCACAGTTCCCACAGCAGATGGCGATTTATAACTCACCCAATTATCCCTGTCTCGTTCTGGTGTGTAGCAGAAATGGTAATGAGGGAACCAGAGAGCTAATGAGAGACAAAAATGGAGAGATCTCCGCATGGTCATGCATGATATGACATAACCTGTAGGATGATACGCCAAGGGAACCAACGTTGAACACATGGGGAAAAGAACTTGAAGACCAGGACAGCTATTTTTTTGCCAGTAGCTGTTTGAAAAACAGGCAAAGCCAAGATGCTGCACTTCAGCCCTAGGAGAGCGGCACTTAATTGAAAGGATTTAGGCATTAAGCATGAAATGGCATGTTGAAAATAAGCTTTTCTGGAAAAGGTTAGCCTGAGCTGCTTAATAAACAACATGACAGCAGAGAGAGTGTCTAAGATTCAGGGGTCACCAGGAGCTCACTGCCAACACAAAAGTTTTTACAGATTCTCTTGGACCTCTTAAAGGAGTCCCTCAAGCAATAGATGTGAAATCAGTTAGTCGTAAACCAGCTGAGCTCTGTGCTTTCCTCATTTCGTAGCAGAGGTCAAGCACGATGCAGTAAAGAGAGAAACAGGGCTGGCGTTATGGCCACCTTTTATTCAGAACAGGTGTAAGGGCCAGAGGCGAAATGGCCCTGAGCCCCTGACCCAGCTCTTCCTCGGTGGCACAGCGTGGCACCTGACACGCAAAGGTGTGATTTTAAAATTGTGAGTGAGTAGCAGGAGGGTCAGAATAGGGATTTTCATTTCTACCATAACTTTTAATTAGAAGAAGCAGTATGATTACATTGAGACTCTCATACAGCCAAAGCACATGGGATGTTCACCTGTACGTTGCTTCAACAAAAGCTTCCTTCAGACACCAGGAGGCACTAACATCCCGAGAGGGATGGACTCATGGTGGGTGATGCTCACAGCTAACTCCTAGGTATCCAGCTGGGCAGGCACAGCTTTTCCCCTAAGTGTGTGGTTTGTGTTTGCATATTCCTACCTATATCCTTCACTTTCTGGTGCAGCAACATCTCCACTAGTTGTCAACGTTTTGTTCTCTAAATTCCGTCCAGTCTTGCACCTGCCTGTCACTTATCAAGTTACTTAAAATAAAACCTTGCTTTTTCTTCCCAGAATACGATAAGCAGTGGAATCACAGCAGAACCCACATGCCTAAGCAACCACTAGCCATTACTGGAACCACCAGCCCCAAGTCTCTTCTTCCTATCGTTATGAACCCCAAACCCATCATAGCAAAATTGCTACTGGGAGGAACGCTCCTTTGCATGTGATGTCCAGCGTATTTCTGAGCATATAAAATTTCATGTCCCTCCCTAGTTATTTTCTCACCCAGGTGCTTAAGTGCTGAGCAGCCAAAGCCTGCACGTCTGCCTTGATGAGTGTTGCACTGCAGCAACTAAATCCACAGGGTGTGTGAAGCCCATTTGTCCTTGCAACAAGCTGACGTGAGAACTTGCCATAACATCAAGTGTTATTCTCCTCATCTCTTCCATCATCCTGTTCATTCCATGAGTTAAATCACAGAATGAGCTCAGGTTCCACCTTTAACACGGGTTGTATCTAACTTTCTGCTCAAAGACTTCATCGCTGGGAATTGGGGTCCTGCAGTGCCCAATGAGACTGCTACCAGAGAACCATATTCCCGTCGAAAGAGCTGACAACACAAACAGCACAAAACCAAATGGCACTGAAGCTGCTGGCACTGAATTCGAGCACGAGAGGCACTCTTTCTTTGGGGAGGCAGTTTGAGGAACACATACCATGGTGGGGTCATCATCCCCAGGCACCTCAAAGCCTCACAGCCCCATGGGCAGGCAGGAGGCAGTGTTGATGTCATGGTGTGGCATTGCCACAAGTCTACAGAAAGCCACCAGCACAAATCTGGCCCAGAAAGACCCACTCACTGTTGCTGCAAAACATAAACCCCTTAAATACTGTGGTTCTGGAACTTTAATGTGCATTTTAAAGCAGATTACATTTGATGGAAACACAGATAAAATCACCATCCACAAGTTTTGCTGCTGCAAAGCAGCTGTGTTAGAAGTTAGAAACTCACTTAGCAGGACCTCAGCATTGCAGTGCTCTTGCACAAGGACAGATGGATGGCAGGAGATGGATCACTGGTAGAATCATAGAATCCTTAGGGATGGGAAGGGACCTTGAAAGATCATCCAGTCCAATCCCCCTGCCACAGCAGGATCACCCAGACCAAGTTGCACAAGAACACAGACAGGCGGGGCTGGAACATCTCCATAGAAAGGGACTCCACAGCCCCTCTGGGCAGCCTGTTCCAGTGCTGCAGTGCCCTCACTGTGAAGAAGTTCCTTCTGATATTGATATGGAACCTCCTAGGTATAGCAAAACTTACCAGCAAAAGCTGCCTGGCTCTTTCTGTTTGCTGCTCAGGATACTAACACTTCTGACAAAGAGAAAACCACATGTACTTGCCTTTGATGAAGGCAATGTGAGCAACCCGAATGCATGAGGTAACTCAGGCACAAAGTCTTTTAAAGCAATGATTGTGACCATTTCTGGGGATTGGGACATGACTGTCCCGAGGGAACATACAGCTATGTGACACACAGTCCCTCCCTGGGATTTGCACTCTTAGGAGTTCACTAAAAATAAGGAATTTATTGTATTTAGCTTTGTTTCAGGGATGGCTAAGTTTACGGCCATTAGTAACACAAGAAAGGTAAGCAAATGTCATGCATGAATCCAGAAAGCAGCAGTCATTCACTTGGAGAGGGCTGGGGAAAAGGCAAAAAACTATCTTGGGAAGGAGAGATGTACTTACATATTAGCAATATGAACTTGCATATTAAGGAAGGATACACCAGTAAATTCAACAAGTACTGGTGCCTGGAACAATGGGCACACGAGAACAGATTGCTCAGAGGTAAGGTAGCAGGGGGTAAGATAACCCAATGCCTACATTACAGGCTAGGAACACAACAGGAGACACTGACCACTGCCTTGATGATGGAGGCGTCTCTGTGCTGACATAGTCCTGGACTGAGATGAGATAAATGAAAGGAAGAAGTAAATTGGAGGCCAGGAGTGGAGAAGGAACATGGCCAGTCTCATTGAAGCCTGGTTTTGTTGGGTTTGCAAGAGAGAAGATCCTGCTGACTGGACACAGCTGCCCCATGACTGTGATGGATACAGGTGGTGACATTCAGATGGTGACAGGAGAATTGTTTGCTCTCAACCAGGACCCCGTCTGTTCCTGTGCCACAAAGGGAGGTCAGTGGGACAGCGAGGGGTGATGCATTCAAAGCCACAGCAGCCATGCACCTGCTAGTTGCACAGTACCAGGGTAAGTGGTGCCCATGAGGTGTTTTTAGCAAAGAGGTTTCTTGAAAGGTTAATGCATCTCTGGCAGCATCAGAGGAACACACAGCTGATCTCTCCAGCTCAAAAGAAATAACGACTGAGGGTTTGTGGAGTGACCTCCACATCCTGGTGCCACACTTAATGATCCTCTTGGTCAGTGTTCAGCATGAGAAAGCAGGCTAAGGCTGCAACTACACTAGGGTACACTACCATGCCAATGCTGCACCCAGAGCAGCGATTGCACATTTTCATGCTCAGCACTGGCCCCTTGGTGTCCTGGGCTAAGAACGGAAAGAGATGACACAGTGCTCATCAGACAAAGGCTCAGAATTGCTCAGGTTAGAAAAGACCTTCAAGATCATTGAGTCCAACCTCAACTCAACCACACTACCCTAACAACCCACTGCTAAACCATGTCCCCAAGCACCACATGCAAATGATTTTAAGACCCTTTCAGGGATGGTGACTCAACCACCTCCCTGAGGAGCTTGTTCCAGTGCTGAACACCCCTTACTGTGAAGAGGTTTTTCCTGACATCCCAGCTAACCCACTCCTGGCGCAACATGAGGCCATCTCCCCTCATCCTGTCACCTTTGATCACAAGGAAGGAAGGACAGGTCGGTACATTTGTGAGAAGTAAATCCCCAAGAATCACCTTATTGTGGGGCAAAGAACTGTCTTTTTATTCTCCAAGCTGCACAGACTGGAAAAAAACAACTCCATCTACCCAAAAAAACTAACCCCAACATAAAAAGTATAAATCGGCAAATTAAACTTAAGAGCATAATAAAGCAAGTCAAAAAGATTTTAAGAAACAACTTACTAAAGCCTTAAAAACTAATAAAAGCTTTTTTTAAACACATCAAAAGGAGGAAGCCTGCCAGAGTCTGTAAAGCCAGTAGATGGCTGAGGCAAAAAGATAAGGCTACAGCAGAAAAGCTAAATTAATTCTTGGCACGTGTACAAAAGCAGCTCAGGAAGGTTCCCACAGCAGGGCCTTGCTCTACGTGGGATGAGCCAGAGGAATGTCTCCAGCCGCAGCAAGCACCAGCAAGAGATGTGCAACAACAGGCTTGCAGAGCCAGGCAGAACAGAGGAGCTTTACTTACTGCTCCTCATTGTTTGTCACTGCAAAGGGAACACCAGTGCCATGCAATCACAAGGAGGAAATACCAACTCACTAAGCCACGGCCAGATTCTCTATGTAATTAGGACGTCATTGAACAACTGAAGGGCACTGATGAATTTCCTGGTCTCTGAGCTGAATGAGCAGGAAGAAATCCACCAGGAGTGAAGAGGACCAAGCTGTAGGTGATGCACTGTCCACTCTGCAACCCTCCTGCCCTGGCTCTACATTACAGTTGAGAGATGTGTGAGATGCCTCTGAGGGAAGGATAAGAGCTCCCTGGAGAAGACTGAAGGTAAACGTCCATATATGACCTACCATCACCCCTGTTAATGCTTTAAGACTGTTCCTTGGGTAAAGGAACTTATAGTGCAATTTTTAATTAAAAGATGAGGGTGAGGATGGTACTGTGAAACAGACCAGTGTTTTGGAGGTTCAGAAGGATTTTGCTGTGGATGCTAGAGAAGGCAAAGACACTGCCCTACAACCGCACTAGAAATCCTTGGTCATAATAAAACCTGAACCATGCACTGGTTCAAGTTCCTGTCTGCTTCCAGCACAAATTTAATGGGATTTGGTACCAAGCATAATCCATCATCATCATTCACATGGTATGAAGACTAGTGACAGTACCACAGATGATGAAATTAGGACCAGGGTGCTTATCCTGAGCAACACTTTCTTGGCTTCACAGGGTGCCTCCCAGGAGAGCCTATTGCAATGCTGCCTGTAACAGGGTTGCATTAAGGTTAATACTATTTTTATGGGGAAAAAACCACAAGTATAGGAGTAGTGGAAAGATTGGGGTCTGGAGGTAGAAACATGTAGGCTAAGGAAAGGTGTAATTTTATCACTGGACATGTTTTTAGGCTGCTATGAGCACTGTACAAGCCCCTTCCTCTCAACCACCCAGTAGTCCTTGCATATGTTTCAGCCTGTTTTTCACCACTGAAATTTCCCAAGGGATCAGGTCGCTAATAAGGCAAGGGCGATCCATTTCTCACATGGACAGAAAAGGATTTAGCCTACTGGGGCATGTGGAGCCTCGTGGATGAGCGCACTGCACAGCCACCGTAGTCCCTTGACGCTGGCAGAAGCATAGCACCTGAGCGGGCTCTGTGGGACACAAACCCAGGAAGACCAAAACCTGGCTGAGAATCAGATGAGCCTGATTCTCACCCCCAATCCCTTAGAAAATGTCGTGGTTCCACCAAAAGAATAGACTACAGATTATATATTTAATTAATTGAAAAAAGTCTCACTTTCTCTAATTCACTTGGACCTCCTTGGGGCAGGAAATGAGGGCTTTCAATTCAACTGTAGCAGGGGGAAATTTGCAGATGAATAGAAGATGGCTTTGCTCCTAGAAATGCTGGCATAATGAATCCACAGCAAGATACCAAAGAACTTCAAGCTATTCAATTTATTCTAGTGACTGATAGCACGTCAATCACCTCTTAAGCACCGGAATGCATTAAAAAGATTTTATTTTCTTTAAATTACAAATTACACTCTAATTTATCAAAGCCAGGGAAATTTTTAGAGACAGAATGAAGCAAGACAAATGTACGTGCTAGAAATAAGCCTCTTCTTTATACATAAATATAGCGAAGGCGGTTAATCATGGGAATCATTTATCTGCATTGTGGAGGATTCTCCATCACATGTTATCTTTTAAAGGCAAGAACAGACAAATTTATTAAAACCTGCTCTGGTTCAACCAGAGTTTTAAGTAGGCAATCCTGAATAAGAATTTTGTCCATGTTGTTATGCAAGATAGACAAGATTCTTGTATTAGTGCCTACCAACCTTAAAAGCCATGAATGATTGTAATGAGAGTGGTTTCCCATTAAAGGAGATGATATTAAGGGCATTAAATTGTGTTTCTTTGAACCACTTTGAAAATTCTTGCTTTGATATAGATATTCTTATTCAGTCAGTGTTTATTTAGATATCAAAAGGTACTAAAACTAATTGTGGGACTTTTCCTTAACGTATATTTAATATAGCACAATAGACTTACTGAAGCACGTAAAATATCTGAACTATATTAGGAGTTTAGAACTTTATAAAACTGTGGATTACCTACCCAGTGCTATGAATGCATCGGGGGATTTGATAGGATGTCACAGGATATTAACTCCACACACACACAGACACACACACACCCCCTCCCTGCCCCCCATCACTGCAGTAGAGTGAAGGAAAAGCTCCTCCAGTCCCTCTAGCAACTGAAACAAAATTTAAGAACCCAGTAACAAATTTCTGTTGGATTCACTGAGGTCTGCATGAAGGTCCTTCTCCTCTGGTTGCACATATGTCCTTGGTTAATACAAACAACCGCCAACAAGAAAGAATGCTGAACTTTGAGTCAGAACTAAAATAGGTAGAATAGTCAAGTATTAAATTAAACAGAGCTCTGGATCAAACTTTTCCACATTACATTGAGTGCCGGCTCATGCACACCACACAACCTCTTTTAGTCAATGCAGACACAATCATATCTGATTCATATTCCAGCTAAGGATCAGCCCTTAATTCCCTCAAACAAAATCCAGACACAAGGTGCCCCACACTTCTACACTGTGCAGATTCTTAAACATTTTCCTTCTTTGTGTACACACTCAGGACACACAAGAACACGCCACCTCAGAGTAGGCAGACACACGGATGGCTTCGCACCCTGAGCATCCCTCTACAGCAAGGATGTGGCAAGTGTCCTCTGTCTAGTCCTTGCTTAACAATTCCTATTTGAACTGGTCACAGATAGCCCAAAATAACAAGGACAAACCAAGTACTGCCCACACCAACTTCATAAGGGACCCTCACTGTCCCAGACATGCTTCTGCACCAGACACGTCTAACACTGTTCACATATCTCCTGTGTTGGTAACGTAAACCTGCCCGACACCGCAGGGAAACAGATATTCTTTCAACCAAGCTACAACTACATTTTCCAGTGTTTCACTCCAGCTGCCTCAGATTCAAAGCTTTTATACTATCCGTAAAGCAGTATGAGCTGGCTGCTCAGGAGCTCTCAATTTATGCTGTTTTCTTCATCTCCAAAGCTCTTTCCATAGAGAATGCTGGGGGAGGGAGGAGGGAAGGGTTAAACTCAGACTCGCTCTGATGGAGGGAAGGGATGCACACCCTCACCCACTGATCTTCCTTCTCCTCAAGTGTCTTGATTAACAAAATGTTACTTGCTACAGGGAATCAACAATGGAAACATGCTTGTCTGAAACCCCTCTAAATTGAATCCAAGTGGAAGGAATGAACTAAGTTAATGAAACTATTGAATGACTGGACTTGGCCCTTAAGGCTTCCTGCATGATTTCTCTTTCCAGTTTGACACAAAACTAGCTGCAATTATTCTTTTAATATATGTTTAACCCATTTTATAATTATTTCATCCAACCAAGTGTCCTTATTTTGCTTTCAAGACAAACCCTACCTCATATGGGTGGGTGTCAGGAGGAGCCAGGCTCTTCTCAAGGACATCTGGTGACAGGACAAGGGGCAATGGGTGCCAGCTGGAACAGGGAGGTTCTCTATCAATATCAGCAGGACCTTCTTCCCAGGGAAGGTACCAGAGCACTGGACCAGGCTGCCCAGGGGGGCTGTGGAGTCTCCTTCTCTGCAGACGTTCCAGCCCCGCCTGGTTGTGTTCCTGTGTGACTTGGTCTGGGTGATCCTGCTGTGGCGGGGGGATTGGACTGGATGATCTTTCAAGGTCCCTTCCAATCCCTAAGGATTCTATGATTCATATATACACTGTCATGCAAGTAAAAAAAGATTGGTCTGGGTTAGACCGATGCTTCTGATCATCTTATTATATTTGAACTTAAGAATATAATACTTTACATTTTTCCCTAATTTGCTTTAGTATCTTCCTTGCTACTGAAGTGGAAATTACCAGTTGATAATTACCCAGGTCTTCAGTCCCAGAGAAGAAGGTTTATGCTTACAGTGTTCCATTCTGCTCAGGACTCAACCCATCCTCTATGGATCATTGAGAATTGCTGCTTTGTTGCAGGGACTGGATCATCTATGTACTCACTAAAACCTAAATCATCTTCCTACTCATCTACACACAAGCCTCACATTCACAGATGCTTCTGGAAGAGTGTCATGTGCTGCATTATTGGCAGTGTCAACCAGGCTTCAGCATGAACCTGGTTCTTCAGACCCACACAGCAACACAACTTCACTTGCGTTACTGCTGTGCCACAGCATCAGCTCAGCCATGTCTTTCTCTCCTTCCTGGGAGCAGAGGATGTGGCCCCAGGGAAACTGCTGCATGAATGTCAGTCTGAAATACATCCCATCCAAGGACTAATAATGGGATGTGACATTGCATGCCATAAGGAGTGCGTTCATGTCCCTGAGCACAGGCCCAGCAGGGATGAACTGGACAGGCTCCAGAAGAATGAGCATGGTGCAAGAAAAGATAGTGAGGGGAAGGCTGATTGTGAGTGGGGAAGACACTGGAAAGACAGGACAGGCTTTCCTGTTCTGCCTTTGAGAAACATCTCGCTAACTTTGATTGTCATTAAATGATGTCCAGAGTCTTGAGCTCTAACTAGTGCTAGCTCAGCACCACACTGGACTAGTCCTTATATCAATGACTAGTCATGTTTTAACATCGAGTGCACAGGGTGACCTGTGGAAGCGCTGTTTCTGCTCAAGCTGTTTCACTCTCCCACCATGAGGTGCCACCACTGGTAGAGCCAGCCCCAGCGCATGGAGCAGGGCTAAAGGATCTGCAAGAACAGGCTCACCAGTGGTTGTTTACATGTGTTTGTCTTAAGTTAGGAAAGGAAAATAAAAAAAAAAGAAGAGAAAGATTAAGAGAAAATGAGCATTTTAATTTCCCAATAAAATCTATGCCACACTATGAGTCATTGTTTACTTTTTTACACTAGTTGGGAAAGGCCTTCTGGTTTTAATAACTAATACTGCTGAGTTCAATAAATGCACTTAATTCAATTTAATCCAAACCTTGATTAATGCCAGCTTCCTCTGGAATTTTATCTTTATTTTAATTTGAGTCACTATGTTAAGGAGAGGGGGGAAAAAAAAGACAGAGGGGGATAGAAGTCAATTAGTTTCTGGGCTTGTTTCTGGAAAAAACACTGGAAAATGGAAGATTGACAGGTATGGTCTGAGAGTCTATTTTTCCCCATTCTTTGAGCTGACTTTCCCCTAATAACAACAATAATAATTCTGTGTTTGCTTAGGCTTAAAAAAGGAAGCTTAACGGCTCACAGCTCAGTTCGGAAAATGAAATACTCCAGGGCCAATTAGGATCAGATTTCCTTGCTGGAAGTATATTGCTTTTAATGTGTGAATATTCAGGAGATATGCTACTGTTTAATTGGACACAGAGAGTCCTTAAAGCTTGAGAGCTCTAAGATGAAAACAGCCAGCCTCGCTGAGAGGCTCTGGAGTGGCCACAGAAGGAAATAATCTAGGATAAAACCTCCGATAAGAGCTTTTCATCCTTTCCCTACAATTGTCTGCACATATGTTTATTCAGATTCGTATCTTACACAAATAACCAACAGTAGTGGATTTTTTTCTCCTGGAAAGTTGAATACTCAAACAGCTAGAGTAGACGAGCTGCTGATAATGGAGTTCAACACCCTTAGTGGCTGCAGGGAGATCGGCTCTGCCCAGCATCACAACAGGATGGTTGTAACGGCACCAGCATTAGGATCCAGTTGTCCCACATCCCTCACCAATGCCTTAACTACAAGTAAACACCCCCTCTCCTCTTGCTGTCCTCTACTTTATTTGGTGCAAGGAGTGAGTCGAAGTCCTGCCAAGCTGATGGTTTTTAATTACATGATCACATACTCTCGTAATGCATATATGCAAGGGAGCTGAATTAAGGTCTGCAGCTTTACAGAGGGGGTTTAGGATGTGTTGTCTAGGATTACTGTTCATTAGAGAAACAGAAATGAAATTACACAAAAGGTACAGGATGACTTGCAGCAGAACCTTAACCCAGGGCCTTAAAGGAGCAACGTCAACCTCTTCAGCAAAGATAGAAATTACTGGGAGTAGAAGGCTGGAGCAGTAATTATTTAACGGGAATTTCATGCACATGGGGTTTAGGTCTTCTTCTGTAAGCAGCTAGGGATGCTGGAAACTAGCAGGTCTGAGCTGTTTGATGTGCTGGAGGCACTTTGCAGCGCCCAGGCATAGGCAGGCATTGCACACTCATTCTCATAGTTAAGATACCTGCTTTGAACAAGACTCAGTTGTGTGTTGGCATTAAAAGATCTGTAAAATCATGAGCAAACAGTGCACAGAGAGAAACTCCCCTGGGTTTGCTTGCTCGCAGCTCATCCTATCGTCCCAAGGCAAAGGAGCTTAAGGAGACCAGTGCCCCAGTCAGCTGCTCTGCAGCACTGGGACAGAGCGATATTGGCCAACACCTCTGGGCACTGATGGCATGAGCTGTTTCAGCTGACCTCCTGAACCAAGGCCTAATCCAAGAAGATGCAGACTAAACAACTGAGCATCTTCTCCAAGCTCCAGTACAAAGACCAAGGCCAACCAAGAAGAACTAAGGAGGACTAGGCATCTCCTCACAAAACACAGCAGGAGAAGAAAGCCCCTCAAGGCCCAGGTATGTCTGTCAACACCAGCTGGGGACAAGCACCCCAGCAACGGGGGAGCTGCAGTGGCCAGTGCTTGAGGGGCTGTCCCCTCCTCCCCACAATCCTAGGCTCAATCTACCACTGGTGTAAGAGTCACTGAGACAAAGAGGCACAGACACCATCCCCTTCACAGCCCTGGTTCTAGCCCTCATCCTCCCCCCCGCCACCAACACAAACACAGAGAAAGGCAAAACCACATAAGTTAGACTAGAAAAGGGTCAACAAAAAGGATGAGGAAATTAAAATAACTATCTTTTCAGGAAAAAAAACTTGCACAGGAAAAATGAGAAACATGTCAGTAGCAAAAGTACACAGAGCTCTCCGGTTTGCTCAGATTGGGTAACCCAGCTCATCACTTACAGGTGCAGAATGTGGCTCATGAAAAGATGATACCACTGCTGTCAGCTTGGCTCCCCAAAGCCTAGAGTAGACCCTTTGTACCATGCAGATCCCTGACTCCCAAAAGCCTACAGTGGACCCGTTGCACCCTGCAGATCCCTGCCTCCCAAAAGCCTACAGTGGACTCGTTGCACCCTGCAGATCCCTGCCTCCCAAAAGCCTACAGTGGACTCGTTGCACCCTGCAGATCCCTGCCTCCCAAAAGCCTACAGTGGACTCATTGCACCCTGCAGATCCTTGGAGTAACTTTTCCTGCTCACACCAGCAATTATGGGTAAAAGAGATTTCAGGCAGTGCCCCTGTACCTCCTAGGAAATTCATTCCCTGTGGTTGTTTGGCAACCCTTCTCTAATAAAAATTAAACAAACAGATGTAGTAAAGAGTTTTATTCAGAATAGAGGCCAATTTACTACTAATGGCAGCATTAAGGTCCTAAAAGGGTATTGAATTACAGAGCATTAAACCCACAGAAACCAGCCTGTAGTTCTAAAATAACTACAGGTGCCAAAATTAAGGAGGACCAAATTACAAGCCTGTTTCCAATGTTGGCCTGCAAATACTCAACACAACCTGAAAAATGAATGGCAAATTATTATTTTTATATAAAGAAAAAATTGTTTGAATAGATTAAGCGTGCTACATTGTGCAATTCCCATAGTTGTTCTGTTGCAAAAAGAAAATCCTTCACCTAATGGATAGACTAATAAGATGGCCCTAAGAATCATAGAATCATTAGGGATGGAAGGGACCTCAAAAGATCATTTAGTTCAATCCCCCTGCCACAGCAGGATCACCCAGACCAAGTTGCACAGGAACACAGCCAGGCGGGGCTGGAACGTCTCCAGAGAAGACGATTCCACAACCCCCTGGGCAGCCTGCTCCAATGCTCTGTTACCCTCCCTAGGAAGAAGTTCCTTCTGATATTTCTATAGAACCTCCTCTGTTCCAGCTTGCACCCATTGTCCCTTGTCCTATCACTAGATGACCTTGAGAAGAGCCTGGCTCCATCCTCCTGACACCCACCCCTCACAGATTTATAAACATTCATGAGGTCTCCCTAAGCCTCCTTTTCTCCAAGCTCAAGAGACCCAGCTCCCTCAGCCTTTCCTCATCAGGGAGGTGCTCTACTTCCTTCATTGTCTTTGCCGCTCTACGCTGGGGGAATATCATATATAATCAGAGCACTTTCAGACAGTGTTTATAAAAGCTGTTTAACAACACCAAGGATGAGTACCTTGTTCTTAAGGGTAAGTGTTTCTTGGAAGGGATGAGTACCTGTGCTGCTCAGGACACCTAAGGGCTTTAAAAAAACCAAACCCACCTTTGTGTGAAGGATGGTGATTCTCCTGGGTGATAAAGAATAGTATCTCCTGCCAACTGACCTCCCACCTCCCAGGTGATGGGAAGTAGACCCAGTTATTGATAGCATCACTGTTTAGCTTGAAAGAGCACATATTATTTGCCTAAAAACGTAAAACTGGGATTCGATGTGCGGGCTGCCTGCTCAGCAGCCGTGTGAAGAGACACAATGGCACATGAAAAAAGAGGTCAGATTTACTACATGTTGAGGAGGCGCCATCAAGAGTCACATATTACTTCAAGATGTGTCTTGAGCAGCAGAGCCTCAGAAATTTCTTCCATCCTCCAGGAGCCGAAGGATTTTCGGTGGAAATCAATCTGCGAAATCTTTTGTAGGAGCTGGCTCTTTTTCCTGTTCTGTCCTCCCTTAAGGAGCCACAAAGAAAACAAAAGTATGGGAATGGGCTTCTGGCAAAGCCTGGGCTTCTTTCTTTCCTGTTTGCAGAGCCATACACATTACCTACAGGCAATTAAGATCCTGCTCTATCCAAAGAGCTGCTTTCACCTCCTTCAGATTTCGTTTTGCTTCAGCTTGAGTTATCAGCTGCTCACAGGTGGGAGCAGCCTGATGCCTCCCAGAGATGGAGGAGGCAGATTTTCACCTGTCTCCATCCCCTGCAAAAGTGCTCCGGCATCTCCAAGCTGTTCAGTTCCTGATCCATTAGCACACTTCCCTGTCTCTGTGTTTCCAATTGAGCAGTGTGGGTGGGAACTGCCTGCCTAAGGTCAGGAAGTCCAGCCAGCCGCACAGGCTCCACATAGCACAACACCTCTTCCTCACCACCACCACCACACTCCCTTCCCTCGCTCCCCACCTTTCCAAATAAAACCATCCGCCAGGACAACTGTCAGGGGCAAGAAGAATGTGCTAAGACAAGGACCAAGACAAACAGAGGCTCTGCGCAGAGTAAACATGAGCTAAAATCCCAAGTCACATAAATCATGCAGATACACACAGGTCAGGGGGAGAGGAGGCAAAGGATGGACTCATTTGTCTTACACCAGTACCAGCAGGACCCTTCCCGAGATCCAGAAGCACTGTTGATTCACTGATCACTGATCTGGGAACCAGCTGGGAAGAAGAACCTGGGATGTTTGTTGAGATATAAGCTCCTGGACTCCTCCAGGACAGCTTTCAGTCTCATGACCAGCTAACCCCATCCTTCTGCAGTGATAGAGCTGCAGCCAAAATGTAAAGCCCCTCTGCTCAATCTTTCGCTTACAGGAAGCAGCTTTTGCTTATCAGACTGTCACTGCAGGTCATCACATTCTCTGAGGGCAGAGCTGCTGCTCCAGCCATGGTGCTGAGATTCAGGAGAACTGGGGAGGTTGATCTAGAGAATCAGAGGTCTGATTAGCTTTCACAGGACATGAGTTTCCCTAAAATTCAGTCCATATATGTAATGTTTAAGTGCAATTCTAGTTCCCCAACTGTGTCCAGGTTAGAGGCAGATAGACTTCCTCACTCTCTCTTCTGCAACGTCATTTGGTAGCAGAACCACAGGTCTCCATTCTTTTTCAGCAATGCTCTGGTTATGATGATAGCCCAGTTTATATCCCATACGTTCTTCTTCAGCAGAAACAGGATTTGCCATGGTCTGCTGAAGATACCCTGAACTGGGTTCAGCACGATAGCAACCAGGATTGCTCATCAATATCTCTGACCATGACGGTCCATAGTCCCTCAGAGGGCAGTCACTCCATCCACTAACTGCAGCACTGATGCAAGATGCACTTGACAGAACACTTTGGGCTCTTCACTCAGCAATTGGGCAGCAGCTCTCACCACAAAATTCAGGATGTGGAAGCAGGAGACAGTCACTGCATTAGAAAATGCAAGGGTAACACAAGAAGACCTCTCATTCTCTGGATTATTTCTTCTTTTGAACTACACAACCCTCACCCTGGACAGAGGGCCTGATCTGTTCAGCGCCAACACCTGATTTTAAGAAATCTGCCATAGACCCTTGCTGCAAAATACAGATTTTGATTTTTCTTTCAGGGGACATGAGTAAATTTGCACCCTTGAACGTTTTACCCAGCACTTCTTGGTTGTCTTGCAGCTGCAGCACCAGGTCATACAGGGCAATACCTCAGTACGAATGTGACAGTGGCACAGGGAGAGCCCCTGATGGGGCAGAGAGAGGACGTGAAATATTTGAGATTAGAGTACTAATATAACGATTTAAAAGCTCATGATTTTAATGAAGTGTCTGGTGAAGCCAGCATTTTCAAAAGGCTCTAAGTTCATGAGTTGTACCAAGCTGAGCATTTGGGAACAAGCAAACAGACTGAAAGCAGTTGAAACAGAGATTGGCCACATGTATCAAAACCCAACTCTTGTGCCCAAGTTCCCAGCGAGTTAACATGCCCTGGGTTACAAATCCTCAACTTCAGCTCTCCCTTTGCATCATTTGGCTGTTGAGGCAACTTTGATAAGTTAATGCAGATATAATCAATACTAAACCCGGGTTCAATTTTCTGGTAATCTCTGCTTGGTAGAAATCACAGAGGAAAATAGAAGAAATCATTACAAATAAGCTGCTGGAACAGTGCACAGAAGTTACTTCTTAATTCAGTAGCCTCACATTTTATGAGCATGTCTGAGCTTCTAACGTCCATGCGGACCGCATGTTGCTTTAATCTAGTTTGCAAAGCTCAGGAGAAATAGTATTAATTTAGCTCTCTTCCAAGCCTCTCTGGTGGTTGAATACTCTTTGCTTCAACAAAGACATTGCAGGTAATCCAGGAAGTTACCAAGAAAACAAGACATTAAGGCAATACCATATGTGATGTTTCTGATACCTGAAGAGATAAGGTGCCTTACAAACTTTCCCACCATGGACCAGACAAAGAAGAAAGGGTCTTTTTTTCTGTTATGGAGGAAGCAGGCTGGTCCTAAATACTCCAAAACATTAATAGATAAATATTTGGCTTAAATTAATAATATCCTTGCACTTCTTTTCCCCTCTTCCATTGTTTACAGATTGAGTCCCAGAACAGAGAAGTCCTGAAAATCTTGTGAGATAGCAGTTGACTGTAGTTTTGTCCAAATTCAGTAATGTATTTGAACCCCAAGACAAAAATCTACTCATAATCCTATGTAGCCAGGCATTGTTGAAGAGAGAGTATCCCACATCTATCATCTCCTCCCGGTAGAAGTCAAGAAACTCCAAGGTAGAGAAAAGGGAAAGGGGCTTTTTAGGATCTCAGGTAGCGACAGGACTAGGGGGAAATGGAGCAAAGCTGGAGATGGGGAGATTTAGACTTGATGTGAGGAGGAGGTTCTTCACCATGAGAGTGGTGAGAGCCCGGAATGGGTTGCCCAGGGAGGTAGTTGGGACCCTGTCCTTGGAGGTGATTGAGGCTGAGTTGGATGAGGCTCCGGCCAGCCTGCTCTACGGTGGGGTGTCTCCGCCCATGGCAGGGGAGTTGGAACTGGATGATCCTGTGGTCCCTTCCAACCTTGACTGATTGTATAAGTTCTTCCCAGTGAGAGTGATGGGACACTGGAGGGGGCTGCCTGGGGGGTTTGTGGAGTCTCCTTCTCTGGATATGTTTGAAACCCTCCTGGATTTGGTCTGGGTGATCCTGCTGTTGCAGAGGGATTGAACTGGATGATCTTTTGAGGTCTCTTCTAATCCCTGATGATTCTATGATTCTATGTATATGGATACTAGCACAGAACCGATTTCTTTTCCCCAGATACACACTGGTAGAGTAAGCAACCTTCAAATCCCCCTTGCAGTGCACAGTCACATCCCAAGAAATAAAAGTCTGGAGTCTTTACAAGGACAAAGCCTGGAGAACTGCTGTGCCCAGTGCTGTATCACGCCTGGATAAAGATACGACAGAACAGCACTTGGCAGAGATAAAAAAGGTCCTTCAGACTATCCAGGGAAACACACCGACAAACATTTCCCAGAGGCACCACTGGAAACCAAGTGTCAGACAACAAATATGCAAGACAACCATCTATTCAACCTTGAAGCACTCACACCAAGTCCTGACACAGCTCATCCTTCAGTGCAACAACCCTGCCACTCACACTGATGGACCTGTGAAGCCTTGCCATGGAGGCAAAGAAGAGAAGGTGTTTCCCAAATGTTGTTT
The DNA here is from genome assembly GCA_013397515.1 of Upupa epops. Lineage (NCBI taxonomy): Eukaryota > Metazoa > Chordata > Aves > Bucerotiformes > Upupidae > Upupa > Upupa epops. The sequence goes on from VZRI01007637.1 coordinate 480,077, forward strand.
TATGTAAGGATGATGAAAGTTCTCCCAGGGGGTAAAGAAAGGGCAGAAAGCAGTTCATCGCACACAGAGTATAGGGATGCTGCAAACATGCAGCAATTCTTACGCTCCAGATGTGCTCTGTATGTATCCAGATGTGCTCTCATTTGAAGTGTCTGGTATTCCCTAGCTGCACATGTAATTCATCAGCACAGGCACCGGAGTAGCTCCCACACCATTAGATCCCCATGGCACACTTGGATGGCACATGCTGAGGGAGTGCCAGACACCTCTGCAGCAATTCAATCCTCCCACATAACAGAGCATCCTTCCTGCCAGGGCACAGAAGCACCAGACTTCTCCTGGGGTAGTATTTAAGGGTAAGAGTAGTTCTGCTTTATCTTAAGAAGGTCAAAGCCAAAAAGCACTATATAGAGTTAGAAAAAGGCAGCAGAGTGCACAGTCAACAAGTGCCTGCAATGCAGATCTGTGCTTTGCTGTTAGCTGGGGCTTTTTCTCCCCTGTGAGAGAGGTGAGAAAGGGCTGTAGCAAAAAACCCTTCGGCAGAACAGGGTCCAGAGAAATAAACCGCACCTTGGAACACAGCCTACAAATACCTGCTCACTCAGTTACATTAAAACACTGAAGGGAAGGGAATCTTCGAATAATTGTTGGTCTCCCCAATTCTTTTCCCAGTTTCTCAGTTTGGGGATGGTAACACATGAATTTTACTATTCCTCTCCTCTTCCATCATCTGCTTAGGAGTCCACATGGCACTAGTTCACATTATCACCAGTGCTCACACCTCTGCCCAAAAACTCTGGCGATCATTTCTCCATGTGGAAGAGGTAGAACTGCTTGCTTCAGCCCAAACATTTTTGCTGAGCATTTTCAGGGCTTTGTTTCACCCGATTTACTTTCCCAGTTTAGACAACTCCACCGATGCATTCAGCTTCCCATAAATTCCCTAAAGAATCAAGAAATAATTACCCTCCAGCAATCAATACATCTTCAGCCGTGTGCTGAACTTAGACAATACGCAGACAGAATAAGCAATTGCACTAGGAGGGGGTGTCTGAATAATGCCCACATCATCAGGTAACCCAGCAGGGGTCTGGGCTGCCATCCCGTGCTTGGTCCAGCCATGGGAGACCCAGTTGAGCAGTGATGCTACCCAGTGAGGCAGGGAGAGAAGCGTAAAGTCCCAGTGCCTACTGTCTTCCAGAAAGCTGGCTTGTGTGAGGCACCTACTCCATTCACTCCTGATGCCAGTACTGGCAGGAACTGGAGATACTTAACTGTTTGGCCAAGCACAAAGCCAGGAGGACACAGAGGAGTAGAAGGAAGGATAAGGCATGAGCAAGGAACATCTCTGCTTGTCCCACAGTCTGCTGTGAGACACCAGCCACGATTTCCATCAGATTTCCTTGTTATAGTTCCCAAGCCTGGAAGCCCTAGCAGTCTTGCAGTATATGAACCCCTCCACATAGATCTGACTAGCACATATACACCATCATCTTCACCACTGCTTGGCATATCATAAATACTACAGCTTGAACTGGCCTTCAGTCACTTGTCCAAGGGACGGTGCTGTAAATTCCGAGAGCAGGAGAGTCTGAAAAGGAACAGGCCAGAAGAGAGTGGGAGACAGCTGTTTCATTTCTACTTCTCACAGGAAAATATTTCCATGAAGTGTAATGTTTGGAAAATGTCTAACAACCCAGTTCATGCTTTCTACAGATTATGTGGACTTAGCATTTCTGTTGTCTATACTGGGATGGATGAATAGAAAGATAAAAGGAGGCACGAAAATATAAGACACTTGGAATGCAGGAGAATCTACAGAATGTGCGAAAAATGTAGGAAAAGCTAAATAAAAGAAGAATAGACAATGAGTTATTACCAGGGCAGCCAGTGAACCAGTGGAGTACCAGTTCAGAGGTGGAATCATTAAATGACAAGCAGAGCAGCTCTTATGAAAAACCTACACGATTTTTTTAACCCTGGAATTCACTAGGGGGAGTGTGTGAACAAGGGTGAATGCCAGAACAAATCTGTTTTCCAGAAGAAGAAGAAGGGGGGAATTTATCAGGAGTTCAGTCACCTCAGAACAGGGTCTCAGGGAACAACGCAGCTTCTGAACTGACCACGCTCAGGGCTTGTCACCCAGCAGTTCTTGGAAAGGTAGATAGCACTCACAAGCCACTGCACTGATAGCATCTTTGGAAAGCAGGTTCATTCACTCCTAGAGTGAGGACCAAATGCCATGGCCCTATAACCAGCATAAAGCGCTATACAGACACTCTAGTTACTTTGCTTGCATTTTGCCTGAATCTAGGGAATATATTCCTCCTTTCCCTCTTCCTTCTCCAGCCTATCACAAAAATCTCCAATTCTGGTCCCAAACAGCCACAGTGCAAACACAGCAGCTTAAGTTACAGTCCTTCCATGTCCCAAACGCAAGCAACTAGCACATCAGACAGATGTTAGTGTCACTACGTACTGCATTCTCTACTCTGCTGCAAAGGGAAATCATAGAATCATTCAGGTTGGAAAAGACCCCTGAGATCATCTAGCACAACCGTTAACCCTACTCTGCCAAGTTCACCACTAAAGTCCCTGCGGGGACCTGTGCAGAAAGCAGATGGAGGAGTTCAGCAAAGAAGTACAAAGCTCAGGCACAAAAAGGAATTTGAGGCAGGGGACAAACACAGGGTCTTTCCTCAAAGACAGAGCACTACATGGAAGGCTTTCATACAGCTCCTGGTGGAAAATACTCCCATCTAGAAAGGGAATGCAAAGGACTAGGATAGTCTGCCAGAGATTTCCAAAGTATGCATGCATGTACACAGCAGCCTGTGCATGTGCAACAAACCTAATCCTAAACCTCCAGGGACATAGTAGGCTTGGACACACAGAACAGTTCCTCTTCAAGATCCTGTGTTTCCTTCAAGAGCACTAAAAGCAATTGCATAACACGTGTACAGTTGGCCCATCCAAAACTCCCCACAAGTGTCCAATCCCTTGCTCATAAAAGCATCATGGATTTCCAGACAAGCAGCAGCTCAAGGCTCCTATGCATGTGGGCATATCCTACATTTCCAGACGTTTGGCAGCACATCAGGATTCCTGCATCTGTGGACGCATCTGGGCTTCCCAGACACAGGGCAGTGCAGTCAGTGTCTTTGTGCACACGCACAGCAGCATGCAAGGCTAGGAGAGACTCGAATCCCCCAAACCTGGCTGGACAGTGATGGGCAAAAGGACCCATCTGGAGGAACCTGGTCAGATGTTCACATAGAGAAGAGACTAACCCAGGAGATGCAGCCACCAAAGGAAACTGGTGGCATCAGAGATGGAAGACAGGCATGGCAGCCTAGGTCCTGCTCTTAACACCTTCTAACTAAGGGCAAACCAGCACTCGCCTCTCTCTTGGGGATAGGAATGCAAAGCTTGTGCTCCTTCTGGACTACCCTGCCCTCGCAAAGAGAAACAAGAGGCATGGAGTTACTCCCAGTTCCCGTGGGGCTGCCAGAAATAACACAAACCTAACATCTCACACCAGCTGGCGAAGAGGACTAATCTGGCTTCAGAAAGCGCTTGAAAGAGAGCCAAACCTCCCATCCAGTTCTCATGGCCCCCTCCACTTCCCCCCAGACCCAGTTCCTTTTCTGGCATTATGGTATCCTCAGGGCTCTGCTGACAGCAAGCTGCTCCTTGCAAACTGCTCTCCTGACCCACCCTGCAGCAGTACAGTCTCCAAGAACCATGGCCAGACACAGCATGACAGGCCCTAGCTCTCCAGTGGCCAAACCAGAGGGTGATGTGGCAGCAGACATGTCAGGGAGCCTCTCCCTACCGTAGTCTCTGGTACTGCAGCTGCACCTCTTCCCTTGAATTAGGCATCCCATGAGCTTCCCCTGCATGGGAACCTCCCTCCTCCCAGCGGTCTGCACCAGTTTTGAAGCTTCTGCTCTGAGGTCTGCACTCTTAAGTAGAAGAGGAACTTCATATTTTACTTCTCCCTTAGCAAACACCTTCACGAGCTCCACATTCATTTTAAACTGTGAAAGGGCTTTATACACACACACACGCACGCACTACTGTCTTCAAAATGCAATATAATGACCAGAATGATGCTAGAATCCCAGTAACTGGGTCTGTCTTCACCAACCTGTGATAGTCACATCACTAATTTCTACTAATTGTTGAAATGTTGTGGCCTGATATGGCATAGCCCCAAGAGCTGTAAAGCACTGGTAAACGTTGATGGTGGAAACATGTAGGTTTATTTGTAGTACTCCTATCAGGTAAACCTCAGCTCCTGCCGCCGCGTCTCTCCCTGGAGCCCTGCCTCATAAAAACTGCATAAAAATCCTATACATAAGAAAATCTTTTTCCTCTCAAGTCAGTACAGAGGCTGGAGAGGCTGGCACATTGCACTCAGCCGCTTTCAGGCTGCATGTAAATGAGTCCAAACCCAACTCATTTCAGGAAAAGAGATGATGTCCGAGGATGAATTTTAAAAGGGCAAGTCCCTTATGAAAAGATAGGCTGTGTAACAAGCAGACCGAGCTGGGCAGGGCTAAATTCAAAACATTCCTCGCCTGATTTGGTCTGCTGCAAGGTTCCTATCTTTTGTCACACGTTATTAAACATAGATCAGAAACAGGGTCTGGGATTACAGAACAGACTGAACTCGGGACATCAGAAGACACCTGTCCTATAAATAGGAATCATTTACCAATTCAGACTAACACACACACACATGTTTTGGCAACCTCTCAGCCAATAAAAAGCAGAAGCCCCAACATCAAAATAATAGCCATCAGATAATTCTAAGCGCAGAGCGATGATTTACATCATCACGACTTAACTCCTCATTTCCCAAACACTTATCAGACGTATCTGTGCTGAATCACACCAAAACCAACCCCTCCTGAAAAAAGTCCGTTACCACAATCCATCCGAATTTCCAAACTGTAAAATCGCCTCTTTTAGAAGAGAGGAGCAGCGATGATAACAAAGAGCAGAACTTTAGCTTTGGAGCTGTCAATTTCTCCCATAGCTTTTGGAAAGTAACCCCACACCCCAGGATTTCAGCTGCAAAAACTCCCAGCGTCGAGTCAGTCACTCAGACCGCAGACTTTCCACAGCAGAGTGCTCTGAAACACATCAGTTTGGAATTTCGCACAGAGCTGCAACGCAGGGGCTCCAAGATGTTGACACCTGGTTTTCTAGGAAAAAAATTAACAGAAACACGTGCAGGGCTCTGTGTCGGGGAACAACGTGAAGCGCTGCTTCCAAACAGGTGCGGCCGATTATCCGACGCAACGCTGCACCATGGATAAAAAAAAAAAGGAAAACCCACACAACGCTGTTTTCTTCACAAATTTTAAGAGCACTAAAACCTTCCAGATAATGGGAAGTCCCTGAAGCTTTTCGAAAGTGTTTTCTCATACTCCGTACCTGGTGTGACAGCTGCTTCTTTGCAGCTATGGGGAGTTGTGGTTTTCCATTTGTGAAAATTCAAGTGAAATCTATCATTTTTTGGAAAGAGCCTAAGTCCTGGGGTTCTCAAATATCTTTACAGGTTGAACATTTGGAAAGGATCCAGGACTCCAATCAGAGCCTGAATATGTGGAAATATTTAACTCTCTAAGAAACAGTATATAAAGTAAGCTGTTTCTCTGCTTGATGACTATTTCAGGATTGACTAATGACTTGTCGCGGTGCCAAACACCACAGAGATGGCTCAAGAGGATAATTTCTGAAACTTGAATTTGTAATGTTCTATCAAAAGGGGTCTATTTCTGTGTCATATGCCTAGATCTGGCAATTTATATCCAGCAAGATCATCAATGCACTTCTGGACACCAGAGTTCAGAAGAGGCTCTACATTTATTCAGTGAAATATCGGCTAAATCTTTTGCAGGAGAAAACAAACGAGTTTTAAAATAAGGCAGAAAAATAAAGGCTACTGTATCAAACATCAGTCCCTCCTGGGAAAGATCTTGCATTTCATCTGGTTGGTCTGAATCTTGTTTCAGAGAAGGATTTGGTGACAAGGAGTGAACAGTCTCTCACTGTCCTGTTCAGTCCATCAGCTCCTCCCCGGGGTGGTTATGGCAAGAAGCAGCAGCTAAGCTTTACAAATTCAGCCACCTCTGGCCAAAACCCCCTGACCTAAACTCTATCTCTCTCCATTATCCAATGCACATCACACCAAACATAGGCAGGTGCTGGCCTAGGCAGGGGTTAAAGGGTTAAGTTCAACATCTCTCTGTTAACCAGGAAAGAATTGAAACCCATAATCTGAGCTCAGTTTTGCTCCAGCTTTGACCATTTGGACACGTTACTAGCAAATTCAGTTTGGTTTCAGAGAGCAATTAATCCCCATCACCCCTACTCTAGGAGGCCCAGCACTCACATTACACATTTATTCAATGATAAGGCTGGAAAGGACCATTAATAGAACACAGTCTTGCTTCCTGCTTGATAGGGATTAGAGGATTAAACCTAGTAATTCCTATACAAAACCATAACTTCTGACACTGTTTCATCAGCTGCCTGACTTTCAGGATAACAATTACTGTTCATCTACCTCGTACCTAGATAAAAACATTCCAACTTTTATTCCCAGCGTTATAAATATGCACATTATTAGCCCAAGGTTGTCCCACAGTAGGCTTTATATCATAGACTCTCTTGACGCCTTTCTGCACTAGCATTTCAAGATCATAGAATCACTAGGGATTGGAAGGGACCTCCAAAGATCATCCAGTCCAATCCCCCTGCCACAGCAGGATCACCCAGACCAAGTAGCACAGAATCACATCCAGGTGGGTCTGGAACATCTCCAGAGGAAAAGACATTTCCTCTGAACTGTTTTCTTCCCCTTATTGGATGTTACAATCAAATGACTTCTTGATTTTCCCTGAGCAGATAAACCAGATTTAGTAGATGTACCTTACTAAAACCTTCTCTATAGAGGATGGATGGAGAAGCAAAGTCTATTTAATATTTTTCCATTTAAAAACAACTTTTTACTTGTTCCTGGTGTTAGAAGGGAGCTGCACCAGGTCGACGTGAGCAAAGTGTGGGGTTTGGGGAGCTTCTACCGTTGCCTGGGATGGGCACTGGAGCATAGCTGAGCAGCATCTGGGCAGTGAACAGGGCAGACGGGAGAAAAGAGGGCTCAGGATCTGACTAGCAAGGAAAGGTGGGACAGTACCACAGGACAGAGAGTGAGAGGGAGCTTTAAAGAGGGAAATTTGCAAAAGCCAAGCAGAAGGGCCACAAGGCTACAATGAGGGCCAATAACCAGTAGAACAGACTGAGCTCTGTGGCAGCACAGCAGCTAATGCTGGGGAGAAAAGGGGAGAGGGAGCAGCACAGACATGTTATGAGGCTGTCAACTGTAGCCCTGCGGGAAGGCAGAAGCAGGTTCAGCAGGGGAGACACACATCTTTGGGTTTGGCAAGGCTGAGAAAAGCAGACAGCTGTCCATTGTGGAGGCCACATGGGCTGTAAGAGTTAGTTGTCTGGCAGAGGGGCAGAAGGGGTCCACCTTCAGGGCACTTCCTACCTCAAACCAGTGACCTGGATCCAAACACAGCAACCCATAATCCTGAGGAGAGGAGAACTGAGAGAATAGTCTTGTGTTTGTTCAGCAAAGGGCAGGCTGAGGGCATTGAGCCCAGCCAGGAAAGGAGGAGAACTGCCTGAACAGCACTCAGCAGCAGCTCTGGCACTTCATTCCTACATGCCAGCCTAACAGTACACAGAAAGCAGCTGTGTCATAGGTCACCTGGCAAACCATGACACCACCTGCATGCAAACCCTGAAATCTCCTTTTCCTTCTTCAGTATTCACCCGTTGAGGAGCTCAGAGGCTGGCAGGGCAGCTGCATGCGAGGGTATCTATCCGGCACCACAAACAGCCTTCTGGGAGTGCAAAATCCTTACCTGACCGGCTCATCCTGATCAACATCCTCCCTCATCACTCCTGAGCACCCTCCTCACACAGAATTGTTCCTTACAGCCTGAGAATAGTTGACAGGAAAATAGCAGCAGCAGCATCCCAAACCATTCCCACACCAATCCCAGAGGCCCCATATACTCCCAGGCTCACATGACACACCCTATGGAAGGCTAAATACACCCTCAGCTGTCTGCTCTCCATACCACTGCTACCTTGGTGTACCCAGAACCAGCCTTCCCCAGCACACACTCCCTGAAAGAAATACCTTTGTCCTGCAAGGGGATGGAGACACAGTTTAGAGTGTCTTGTGTGTAAGCAAAGGTACACATTGTACCAAGGCACCAGTGCTGAGCTGGTTAGGTGTCCAGTAGACTTGCACATCATGCCCTGGCACACCTACCTAAATGAAAAGCCTCCACAGGTGCACGCATTTGCTGCTATACGTGCACATCCCCATGGATACAGTCTCCTCATCTAAGGACTGCTGCTGTTCCCAGGTTCCTGTTCTATGCAGTAGATCATACAGAATTGTGTAGACCCACAACTGTCCTTGGTGAGTATGTGCTGGGGAGCACCTAGAAACAGTTATACAAGATCAAAAGGTTTCCAGAAGGACCTCTGGCAGTTGCCGTAACTGCTACTTTATCAGACATCTGAGCAACTTCTTGGCCCCCCTCTCTCCCCACCCAAGCATTAGTCTTCAAACAAATACCAGAGCTCAACCAGTTTCCTCCATTTAGAGGTTCTACGCAGATTGTTTCTAGGATTCCCATCTTTCCCGCTTTCTTTTTGCGAGTATAAATAGTCGCATTGTCACACGAGACAAGTAAAGAGCGACTCTTATGGGTAAAAAACCAGATGTTCCCCAATCTTCCCTAACAAAGTAATATTTTATATATGGCTCTTCAATGGATTTATAGCCAATGAAGGGATGTTACTACATTAGCTCATGGAGGGGGTGGGTGATAAAAACTGGAAAGGAAGAGCCAGACAAGGAAAAAAGAAGCTATCCAGAGCGCTGCAATTGGAGAAGCATGACAAATGGGCAGCACAGTTTTAGAGGGCTTCGACAGCAAGGCAGATTGCCTGGCTGGGAGTGATTGTCCACAGCTGGAGCATCGCAGAGACCATCTGGTATTTCTTAAACATGCTTTCCCCAGGTGATCTGATTCTTGGAGTGCCCCAGCAAAGAGAAGAAAAGAGGCTTGCAAGTCTTAGCCCCATTTCCAGAGTTCCCCTAATTAGTTAATAGAATTATATTCAAACTGGTTTCAGTTTCTCCTGTAAAACCTTTGCTTTCCCACCTTTTTTTATCCCGAGAATATTTAAACTCAATGGAGCTTTTAATTTCTTTTAAAAAGTCAATAATTGTGTCTCTTGGCACAGCAAGCCAATATAAAACTTAATGAAGTAAAGAGATCCAAAATTTCTTTTGAACACCTTGTAACCTCAGTCTTCCCCACATCACCCTTAGCTGCGCAGAGCACCGAAATCCACAGGCTCTCACATTACTCCCCCACCTCAGCATATCCATCCCCAGTATGAGCCTCTCAAAAAGCAGAGCATGGACTGCATGGGGGAATCTGAGAACCTCTTATTTACAGGATTTTCACCCTTTTCTCAACTTGGAAAAATGTTCTTTAACTAACTGTGCGTGCCACACACTCCAGTCCTCACCACAAAGAGGGCTGGCGGAGGAGCGGTACGGTTGTGTTTGCTGGTGCCCTCGTGCTCCCCGTAACACAGCCCCTCCTGGAGCCAGGAGTATTGGGAGCCAGCTTATGAAGGAAAGAGCAAGAGAAGGCAGTAATAATAAATGAATGGACAGATGGAAAAGGGGTTAAAGCAAGCAACTGGAGAACAAGCCTTGGGAACCAAGCCGCGTTCCCACCAGCAGGCAGTGCCCCCACCGAGTGGTGCGGGGCAGGCAGGAACCAGAGTCCGGCCATAGAGATTATCCCCAGCACTCCCCGCCAAGCCAGGCTTACCAACTGCGCTTCTCCCCTCTCTGTTTTCTCCATGAGGTCCCCCAGCCACAAAACACAGGTCTGTCAGAGATGTATCCTGCCTGCCACAGACACAAACTCCCAATTCCCGGCTGCAAGCATCCCAGCAGCGTGCAAATAACTGTTTCTGTTATTTTTTACAGGGATGGTGACTGGGAGCACTGAAGTTGGGGACTCTCCTCTGACTGCAGCAAAATTTGCTGCTAGGTCACAATTTGCTATGAATTGTAAAAACACAGAGAACTCACCAGACATAGAGTTTTCTGTTCATATTGTCAGCTGCCTTCTCAAAGTCTGCATCTGAGAAAACACAGTGGGACCATAGTCCCCATACGCAAGGACTTTCAATGTTTCTAGGCTGAGAAGAATTAGCTGATTAAACTATTGGAAGAAAATACTGGATAAAAAAATTCAAACAAATATTTAAAGGGTTTTAGGGTTTTTTTTGCTTTGTTTCTAAATGGTTTAAGTAGCCAAAATCCCATCATACTCCACCACCATGCTGGAAGGGAATTTTGTCTGGAAAGCTGTCATTCTGCAGTGGTATAGACAGCACTTAATAGAAAACAATATAGCCGTGATTGTAAAGCTAAAGAAACAGCAACCAAGTGCAAATTACTAAGTGTAGAGAATTAATACAGTATTTAAAAAAGCACAATGGAAAAACGCATGCCTTGCTGAGTGGGAATTTAAATCTAGAGGAAGGAAGGGAAATACGAGCAGAGACAAAAGATGCATTCTTTTGTGCACATGGTAAAATGGCCAATGTAGCTACAACAATATAAATATAGGCACTCTGTATTTAGGGAAAAGATATGGCATTGAACTCATCATAACGACAATATACTGCACCGTTTGCTAATGACCAAGAGGTGTATTAGATAACATCTGCTTTAGATAAACACTGTTAAGTCATCCGCCCTGGATAATTTGCACCTCTGAGTGTGCTAAGGAGATCTCTGACCTGCTGATGCTAAATTTTAATAAATCTTGGAATGCCAAGTAATTCTAGAAGGGTAGAAGAGCCCTAACCCCATGTTGATACTTAGATAGGACTGGCTGACCTAGGGAGCAAAAGCCAATCAGCCCAACAGCAAATCTTGACAGAGTAGTTAAAAGCCACTATGAGATTCTACCAATAATTCATTGTATTCATGTCTCAGCTAATTATCAGCCAGCATATGTCATACAGAGTCAAGTCCTCTCTAACTGATGTTATGGCTTGATTTAAGAACTCGCATTAGTAGAAATAATGTGGTGCAACTAGATGGATAGACGCGGCTAATGAGACAAAAACATATCCATCACCTGTTTCCCATCCCACAGGATGCAGTGCTTTTACTGATCATTTAGATAAGTCTGAAGATCCTTAGAGGCAGCTTGCGGACAGTACAAAAGTAGGTTAGTAAATAATGAACAAAACAGCTCCCATTTGCCCCATGATCCAATTTGTATGGCTAAATGGCCATGGCCCAACCAAGTGTGCTTTAGCTCAGCCAAGCACAAGATAATACACGTACAAGGAAACAGTATAGAGTTGAATCTCCAGCGTGGAAAAGGAGCTACAAAGGGGCTTAAGCAGAGCAAGACATAAGGAGCCAAACTTACTCAGCTTATGAAAGAAGCAAATCCACAAGACTCAGCTGCTGCTTGCAAGCATTACATTAGTGTGGGGGTAGAGGGAGGTTCTAACCTGATAGCGAGAGGCGAAGCAAGTGCCAAGGGTGGAAAGTCAGAGTTAAGCACAGTGCTGACAAAGAGGAAATCTACCACCAACAGAGCAGAGGATGGGAAATATCACATGAGAAGGTCTGGATGATCTTGGGGGCCCAGAATAAAAGCGAGGGATGAAATCAGTAGTACAAAGGGCAGGTATAAAAGCCCTCTGTGTAACTTAAGAGTGGAAGGAGCCCAGACGCTGGCACACTGGGGGTCTGCTTTAGGCTACAAAATCAGGGAGATCAGAAGCCCAGGCTTATTGGGAGCATCTGAAACACAGAACCCACTGGTAATTAGGGATCTTTAACTGCCCACACATTTGCTGGGAAAGGAAGACATCAGACACAGCCTTGCATCAAGTTCCTGGAATGCACAGAGGAAAAAAAACTGTGAAAGAAGAGACAGGAACAAAAGTAGAAGGAGGCTCCTTGAGGTTGAAGTCTCATCAACGATGAAAAATTAGGAAGATCCAGGAAGATAGAAAGCACTATGGGTAAGGGAGCCTGATACAAGCATAAGTACTTGTTAGGGATAGACGAGAACATAGCCGCAGAGCAGACACTGTGATTCCTAAGGACAGGGGCTTAAGTAACCTCAAAGGGCTGGCAAGTGAGATTCCATGCAGAATGAGAAGACAGTTCAGGAAAGATGTTTTGTAAACACACAGCAAGATAAGGGGACAAATGCAAATTATCTTAGTGTGGGGATATGATAAGGGAAAATCACAGACTCCTCCGTGGTTGCAGCACACAAAGGAGAGACTCCACCAGGCTAATGTGGATGAGCAGAAAGGAATGGCATCAGCAGACAGGGACAGAGCAAAAGAGACAAGTGTTCAACAGAAGCTGCTCACAGCAGGGATTGCCAGTGGTATGGAGGAGACATTTGATAACTACATCGATGGTAAGAGGCGGTCTAAAGAGTTCATTGCCTCCTGACTGGGAGAAAAGGTTAATAGATTGGTTTATGCCACTGAACACACCACAAACCCTTCCAAAGCTGTTAGTATGTGTCTGCCCTCTCCCCTCCCCCTGAAATCTGTTTTCTGTTAGGTTTATGTGTTTTCTTTATTCTCTGCACAGCACCCAGAACTGGCTGGTTCTGGTAATGACATTACATATTACAGCATACGTATAATTGCTAATTTTAAGATGCACAGTTTATAAAATACCTTCTCTTGTGAGGCTAGTGAAATTGGACAGTAAACTGAATTCAATACATGCTGAACACGTCGTAAGAAGCCACATTCCCCACAGTTACAAAAGTAATAACCAAATCAGACAATGAGAAAGCCAAGGTGTTGCTTAACAGACTAGAGAGGGTCACCTGAAAAAGACGTTCACCTCCGTGACCTCTCTTGCACACGCTGTCAAAGCATTAGTTGTAAAACCACTAATTAGGGTAAGAGGAGGCAGGGAATCCCAGGGGCTTGGCTCGCAGCTGTCTCAGGAAGCGAAGAGATATAAATTGGGACACAATTTCACAATAGCCAAAACCTTGCCAGGTTAAAGCCAAAATGTTTAATGCTTTTCTTACTTTGGGCTTCATGAAAAGGGATAACTAAGGTTATAAAGCTAAGGCAATGAAAAGCAGGAGAGCAGAAGTGTGAGGCATAGTAGCACACCAGCAGAACGGAGATCGTTCAAGCCTGAAGTTTTCAAATAGGCTGAGACCTGTCAGCAACTGTGTCTGGGAATTTCTGGAAGGCAAATGAAGTTTCAAAGGACCTTAAACAGGCAAATATAGAGGATGTATCCAACACGTTGAAAAATCAAGGAAATTGCAGGGCCAACAACGTAACTTCAATTCTTGGGAAATTTTTGAAACAAATCCGTCTGTAAGGGCAGGAAGCAATAGCCCTGCTATGTGAAAGCAACCTGCCTTCTCTTTGATGGAGGAAAAAGCCTTGCATGCGAGATGAAGGCAAGAGATGTTCTATACCATTACTTTCACAAGGCTCTGTCTCCTGTATTTTTTTAACTAGAAAATTAGGAAAATAGAGTCTAGATAAAATTCCGTGTGGGGAACACAGAGCTGGTTGGGAAAACGCACACAAAAAGCATGAACAAGCTGGCAACAGCATTTTGTACCCAAAAAATCCGTGATCATATAGGGGTACACAGATGAGAGGGTCAGGCACAAGGTACATGAAACAACTGCTGCTCTTCTCAGTCAAGAAAGGCATTGGCTACAGTACTGGGCTCACAGCAAGGCAACATGCTTCACCAACAGCACAGAGCAGGCAGAAACAACTCCAGGGACCCCGTAAAACACAGAACCACAGAAAAAAAAAAGTAAAGAAGGATGAAAGGGACCTCAAGAGGCAGAATCAACCACATGCGTCACTCAATTTGACAATAACACCGCCATGAAAGAAGAGTGAATGAAAGGTAGTTGTTCAGAGTGGAGAAAAGCAGACTGTGGGGAAACATGATAACAAGCCTCAAATATGTAAGTGTTTTCTGCAAAGAGGAAAGGAGTACACTGCTCTCTATGTCCACGGGGAGAGGACATGCCATATTTGGCTTAAATTTATGTAAGGTTTTAAAAACACCAGCACTAATAACGATATTCACAGCCCAGACCCAGTTGCTGAGAGAGGGTGCATCACTTCCAAACGATGTGGCTTTATCCTTGTCTTAAACCTCCACTGATGGATCCAGTCAACAGTGATGCCCCACCCCAGCTTGGGCAATGGCAATCCCTGGGCCACTGAGCCCTGATAACCTGCTAGCTTCACACAAGTCATGCCCAGGAACACACCAGATTTCAGCTACACACCAAATGGCCTCAGAAAACTGCACAGTAAAAACAAACAGCTGCTTTGTATCAGAATGAGCTCATATAAACAACTGATAATGGCACAGAAATACTCCGTTAAAGGATTGTTTTCCATGGTTTATTTTTCCCAGCACCATCTCCTCAGTCTTGTTCCAAGGTCTCTGAAGACACCTGCAAACCATCCTCAAAAGGGACCTGGCAACTGTGCTGGTAATTGACTACTGGCTCAGTACAGACACTGTTTTAACCACATACTACTATTTCTCTGGTATCTTCCTTCCAGGACTGCCCCCCCCACCCCTTCCCAGTATTTCACAGCAACTCTCTATCCTTCTCTCCTTCCCATAGGAAGGAGATGATATGATGATATTATTGTCAGTGCCTTGCTGACAGGGCTTCTCTGCCAAGACACCAGTAGTGCTAATTGAGGAGACAAACTCAAGGAAATTGTTTTCACTGGGTATTTAGCTTTGAATGCTGCTTTTTCCCCTCTGCAGCCCCAAAGGGTTTTGTCTGTTTTTCCAACTGTATCAACTGGTCACATAGGAAATACTGCTTCTCCTTGCATACCTTTCCCCTGAGCAGAGACCAGGTACAGCTGATTTGTCATGGAAAAGGCTAGAAGATGCCCTCTTGAGGTCCTTCTCAGATCTATTTTGTGCAAGGCTGCAGCTAACTAGCATGTATGAAGGAAAGGGCTGCGATGGGCAGACAGCCTGATGCAAAAGCCAGTCACAGATCTGTTATACACTTCAGAGAGCACTCGTCTTGAGGGAAACCTAGAGAGCAAGTGTAGTGCAGACCACCCCAGGGCAGCACCCAGTAAAGCAGCTATGGTATGTGTATCACGGCTGTGCAGATCACAGGAGGTTTAGGCTGCTGATCCCAAGCTGACAAAAAGGCAAGGAAACAGCACTTACCTCTGCACTCTGCCAGATCCCACCTCACAGGGTGGCCATCTCTTCAGTCCCATGGAGTCAGCTTTAACCTCGATAAAACCAGGTGACTAACAAAACCAAACACAGCAGCACAGGTACTAAAAGAACACCTTTGCTCTCCACACAGACTCCTTGAGAGCACAGCCTCTGAGCCACATTTCCCTCCAAATCCTGCACCCCAGGGGATGGATCCCAGGTCCTGAAGACAATCTCCTCTAGAACAACCACCTCCTGCAGCTACAGCATTCAGCAGGAATCACAAAACCACTGGGGAAGGCTCACAAGTGCAGGAAACACAATTCTCACAGGTGCTGGACCTGAGCTGTGATGCCCTGCCAAGGAACAAGCAGAACTGTGCCTCTCACTGTCTTCAGAGAAAACCATGTCTGTGTGCCAGCTTTTCACTTGCAAGCTCTTCATGTAGACACACTGCCCTCACCCCTGTTCTGTACTACTACGTGCATAGCTGCTCCGCAGGTGCCACACACGCATTCTGTTTTACTCCTGCCACCGTTATACATCCTTTGTTCACTACACACCTCTTTTAGGGAAAAGCTGGCATACACCCTCTATCACCACCACCTCACACATCCATACCACTTACCCTGGGATGAAGAGAGTCTCTGTCTGGCTGCTAACATCTTCAGAAGAAAACCTGTCTGTGGAGAATCTCACTTAGAGCTCACAACAGCTGTTGTGGAAGAGCTTAAGTATCTAACAAGCTTAACAAGGGGAATGGGATGCCCATATAGAAAACATGATTGCAATCTTAGTCTCAGACATTGGCATGCACTCTTCAGCAGCTCTCATCTCTGTTCCTAGCAGTTATCTCTTCATTTTAATACCCCAAGTCTCTCTTCTTGCAGCTGGAAGAGACTCTCCATCAATCCCACATTGTTGAGAGTGTTAGCAAAGGGTAAAGCAAGACAATTCTGAACCCTGAGACAAAAGTTTCCTCCTTTAAGCAATGCTTTCAGCTGCAGCGTTACTGGATGTGACAAGGTGGAGAGCTCCTACCATTCACCCTGTATTCCTCTCACTGGCTTTTCAGTGCAGAAATGGTGTGGTGGGACAGGCTGGAGAGCTGTCATTGTTAGCCTCTTGATGCAGTGAAATAATCTGCATTGTAGCTTCAGGCAAAAAGTAGAGTCGAAAGAAGAGCTGTCTCTCCACTGTTCAGAATGAGAAGTGGGACAATAGTTTGTTTCTTCAGGAAGGGAACTCTTAGAGAGAAATTTATGGTTCATACTTGTATCTTGGGAAGCTCAGTTACACTTAACACTTCATGTAAATACAGGAGGGGACAGTTTTTCACATATGTCTACTGACCTGAGCAATTCCCTCTTCCACCGAGCTTAACAGGCTTTACTTAATAACAGTGCAGAAACCTGTGGATATACAGTCTTTTAAAGTACAAGTGCAATACATTAACCCAGGCCAAACTGGCACCACAGATGATTCAGATTTAATATATAAAAGCTCTGCCTGCTGCTCCACTCCCCACAAGTTCACTCCTAAATCCTTCATACTCATTGTGTCTCCACTGCCTCGGGCAGTTTCTCGCACCTCTCTGGCTGCCAATCCAGTGCTGTGTATTCATCCCTCAGCTCTGGGGCTCCAAAATCACCTTGCTGTCACCTGGACGTTTCTCCTGAGGGCTGCAAATGAGAGGAGCCTGCTGTGATCATTGCAATTACTACTCCAGCTGATACAAGTTATAAAAGAATCACCACTTGCTCCACCTAACTTGAGTGGGAAGGAGCAGAGATGTGTTTCTAGGGAAGTATTTCTCCTCCTCCTGAATCCCAGTGCAGGCTGAGCTGAGAGAGCTGGCTCCCAGAAGAGAGTAGGCAATGTTGTTCTTTCTCACCCTGCTCTACCATGGGCTCACCTGAGAGCATCAGAGATGCTGATCTGTGAAACGAGATACCTGTCTCTGAGCACCAAGGGGGAAGCAGTGAAGATTAATAAGCCTCAAAATGTTCTACAGCATTTTAATAGTACTGTCACAGATCAAAGACTATCACTCATCTCCGTGAGGCAGGCTCGGTAAGCCTAGAAAGAACACATACTGAGCAAACTCAGGATGCCAGAGAAAGCCTGCAGACAGGAGCGGAGGAAAGCTAGGCTTTGCCTAGAGAAACCAAAGTGCACTAAGCCGAAGTCTAACATGTGTTCCTGCAGGAACAAGAGCCAGAACGACTGCCTGGTTTCACTCAGTCTCAGTTGTGTCTTAGCACGAAAAAACACACTTCATTTTAAGACACCTCTTTACCTTGGAGGTACCTGCTGCTGGGAGCAGCTGAAATCCCAGTGCAAAACCACAACCCTGCCTGATCATTGAGATAAGGAGCACACTGGGAACCATGTGCAAATGGTGAATAGATTTGAAAAAGCCCACGATTTACACTGCTGCCACAGGGACTGCAAAATCACATTCCCAGCACTTTAAGAGCTTTCCTTCTTAAAGCCATGAGGATACTGCGTAGAAGTGTGATGGCAATATCACTTGTCTTCTGGGAGGAGGAGAAGGAATTGGAAAGGGACTTTTAGCCAAATCATTACAGTGGTAGTAGCATGAGAATAATGATTCCTCAGGAAGGTATTCCTACCTCCTAAACTCTCCCAGAGTAGCTATCCCATCATAAAGCACTTTTATTCTTGCATTACTTTGGTCAAGGTACTCCATTTATATTTCTCTGGTACAATTAAAGTGTTGCAGGAATTAGCAGCAGTAGGAGCCCTTCTTACACAGAAAGGTGAGGAGGGTGAATATTCCTCCAGACTGTACTGGACACAGACTACTGAGGGTCCTCAACAAGACTTGCACTATATGAAGCCAAGCGACTCCTGGATACAGACTTACAGGAGGAAACACTGTTCTCGGGGACTCCTTGGATATTCTGTCCTTGCAAACTCAGTTCTTCACTGTCCCTCCCTAAATCAGATCTGGATCCTGCACCTTGCCTCATGACCTGGGGACTCCCCGCAGCACTGTACAAAACCACTGCAGAACAAAAAGAAGTCCTCAAGCAAACTCTGGCTGATTCAATTCTGAAGGTAAGGAATGCCCTTCTGCAACAGATGTACAACCCCCTCTGCCCACCCCAAACGGATCCATCATGGAGAAGGGAAATATTTACACAAGTTAGTAGAGTTCCAGTTAAATATTATGCTTAGCTGTCTAGAGTCCATGTTCTCAGACTATGTCTATGAAATAAAAGATTAAACTTCATAACAATTATGAAGTTGCTCTGCACACATTCAAAAGGAGTTAAAGGATATTAAAATAGTTCTTTGGGTAATATTCCAGTGAAATTGCTCTCTTCTCCCTGGAGAGTTAGAGCCAACACCTTTTGAACTATCCTGTAAATACACTTGGAAAGGCTAAGAGCTGAGCTGATAACCAGTTAGCACCCCTGCTCTGTAGGTTCTGTAAAAAATGCGAGCAATGCCAGAGGGCTTTTGAAGCAGTGAGGGAAGGAGGACAGGGGAGAGCAGCTTCTCTTCTCAAGGGAAGTTTGTTTAGTGGAAAGTAAGCAAGTTGTCAGGGGAAAAGTTGACAATGTTGATTCCAGCGGTTGTACTGGGAATAAACAGCCAAGTGGATTACGTTACAGAGAATGAGAAACGGCTCATTTACATGCTGGGCTCTCAGGAATGGTGCATGGACTCATGGCCCCAGTGCCCACCAGCTCCCTGGACTGAGCCCTTTGCTAGTTGTGATATTGCCATTCCACCTCTGAATGGTGCCTGAAAGGTCCAGCACAGCTGGTGCCCCTAGGAGAGCCAGAGCTCACTGCTTCACTGGTGAGGATGAAGACCTGTGCTGGCTTCAAGATAGGGGCTGGACACTGAATTAAGGACACACTAGGTGGGGAGGGAGTTTTGTGCTGGGGAAGGCCATCATGGGGCTTGCCATCTCCTTTCCAGCCAGAGCACAGGACCCACCTTCCTGTAAAAATCAGATGCGTCCCTGCCTTTCACAGGAAGGGGACTCAGAAAGAGGAGAAGGGGATCTTGTTTGATTTATTTGTCTCTTCCTCCTTCCCACTGTCTGTGGCTCATCCAGCTGTAGTGATAAGGAGGACAGCTATGAAAGGACACTGCTGGCTGCTGGGATCCCATCTTCCTGCCCACTCACTGCGTGAAGACATCAGTCCTTTACAAGCACCATTAAGTGTGTATCCAAAATGTGGCAGTCTCCTCCATCCTTTGAGATTCTGTTCCCTGGATAACACAAACAGTCGCCAGAAAAAGAGTATCCTCTCATCTCTGTCTGGGCCATTATCCCTTTATATTTGCTCTTTAATATTTACTGGGTTCACACAAAGTGCATGCTCTGGAAAGGAAAAAAAATCAGCTGCAGCTTAAAGGACTCCAAATTTAGTAATTGCTGCAGCCCCATGGACGTGAACAGTTAGCAGGGAGATTTCTCCGGCACTTCACATGCTGTGGTATTCTGCTTAGGTCAGACTGTAGAAAACGTTCTGTCCAGGGACACCAAATCTGGAGTGTCTGTGTAGGTGCCAGCCACAGAGGACTTAGAAGTTCCTGCAAGTATTTTCCCTCCCAACACCCAGTAATCTTGGTAGAAAACGGAGTCAACCAGAGAGATGCTGATTCATACAGAGGTGAAGCGCCCAAGGGTTTTAACACATTTGTGAGATGGCAAGAACTAGCCCCAGCTCCTGGCTCCAGAAATGGACTTGCAGCCTTACCTGTTAATGTGAGGTTGCTGTATGTGTTTGAAAACTGCTCCTTTAACAAAACCAAGTGCATCTGAGCTGCCTTTTCCCTCTGTAGTTCCAACATTATGTCAGGATGCTGGGCGATCTTACAGCCTTTCTGCTTATCCAGGGCAATGTCACTGCGAACAATGTCTACAGCAAAAAGGAAAGAAAAAAGGGAGATGGCCAAACCTCAGCTTCCATTTTCACCAGATGCTTGGATCAGCACCAGACAACATAACAGCCACACAACCGTCACTCTCCACAAACAACCCAAAAAAAGGGTTCAAACCCTTTGGATCCACCTATTCAACAAGCATCCTCTCTTCAAGTCTTCTTTACTCCCACAGAAAGCTCAAGTCATTGACTTCAAAATACTCACACAACCTGCTGCCCCTTCAAATCTTCACTTGCCTAGCAGCTGATCTGTTACAGCGAAGTGCAAAAGTCTCCCAACATTTATGTTACATGCCTGTATTGTTGTGTTTGACACTAAATAATGAGAAAAGTCTAAATCCTGTTCTTGTGACCCCTGGCTTCCATTTTACCGTTGTTGCCTGTCAAAGAGGTGAAGAAGAGAGTTAGCTCTTGCCTTCCTTTTTCCAACAGCAGCTGTCACAGCTAGAGTTAGGTCAGCATGGCTTATGACTCTAAACAGGTCTCTGTACCCTTCTAACTCCTGATATTCAACCCAGGAGGCAAGAGGATTATTTAACAACTGCTTTTTCTTCATATGAGCATTTTACTCATATACTCACATATTGTGAAATTACAGTATGATACTCCCTCACCTAGAGTTACTCACCTGCTGGGGAAATTGAAAGATTGGGGTAGCAGAGCAGAATAAGAATCAAGTAAAATGTGTCCAGTCTAAACAGAAAGAGAGTGGTACCAACCAGTCCTTGCCAGGTCCCTTTCTGAATTTGATAATTAAATCTGTAACGTGCTCGGATACACATTCACCATATGCTGTGTCTGAATTCTTAGAAAGCCTTAGGCAGCCAGCACAGATAAGGCAGGATGGAAGTTGGAGTTCTTCCATCACATTGCATGAGGTCACCCTTTGCATCATGAAGTTGTTTAATTCCCATCTAGCTAAAAGTTTTTGAAGGAGCTTATCAGAAAAAGAGTCATGTCTTGCTCTGTGTACACTCTGCAACTCCATCACGGTTACACACATCAAGAAAGACTGAATTTGGTTCCAGTAGCTGTGCTCCTGCCTTTCAGGGTGTCAATCCCCAATGCAACAAACCTATATTCAAAGCAATGGTGTCTTGGGCTGTCAGGAAACCCCCTCCAAAGGTGGGGTTCAGGACTGGAAGACACTTGTCTTCCTGTCTCTGACCTTCATCCCAGAGTTGCTACACTTGTCTTGCCTAAGATATGCTTTATCTGTCTTTAATGCAATTTTCTGGGATTAACAGAGCCTGTCTAGAAAAGACCACTCATAACAGCAATATCACAAGTTGTCTCCTCCATCCACATCTAGCAAGCTCAGAAGCAGAGATAGGGCAGCATCCAGTTAGCACGAAAATACAGGTCAGTATTTCCACATCCAGCACAGGAAATTCAATGCAGAGAGATCAGATGGAGCAAGAAGAAGAAATAGTATTCCTCTGCAGAAAGTGAGCACACAGACTGCTTGTACTTTTGATATACAACCTTTCAGGTAGCCACTAAGATTTGGGGCTACCCAAAGTCTGCCCAACTAAGCAATGATACAATTCTGAACCCTTGTTGTGTGAGTTATTTGGAGAACTGAAGCACAACCTTATACTCACCCACATCAGAAAGGCTATAGCTGCTAGTGTCATCTGTAGCTTTTCCCAGGAGACTGATTTCCTTTCCTACAGGACTGAATGCAACAGTTGTACACCTCCTTCCCCCAAAACAAAAGAGAGCAGAAGACATCAAGGAGGCCCTGAACTAAAAGAAGACTGAGAGGCAGAGAAGCTTGAAACTAGATGGTCAACACCCTGTCTCCAATTCTTTTCATAGTGCTTTGAGGGAGTCCAGGCTGGGTCAAAATGAGTTTGTTTCCTAAAAAAGATGGAGGGCTCCTAAAATACCAAACCAGAACCAGTGGGAACCCATGTGGAGAAACCACTGACATGGAACAAATGTCTCTGTCCTCTTTGTCAGGGGCTGCAACAGCATCTTGGAGAGAGCAAGGGAATGTGGCAGTGGGTCCTGCACAGCACACCTACCTCTGTCTTCAGGGACCACAGGTTATAGCAAACACATGCACTGTCAGCAGAGTCAAGGGACAAAGAGCAGGCCCAGGGGATCAGGCCCAAAAATGAGGACCAGAATCTGTGCTTGAAGTTCTCTCCTTAGGTGATGGACCTGCTGTGATAAGGATTAACACAAGGAAATGTGTCACATTCAGTTACATCCCTATGAGAGTCTGGGAGAAGGCACGTAGGGCACAGAAATCGAGGACACTCTCTGGCACTCATCTTTATAAGGCACTCCAAGAGCTGCCAGTATGGATATTTAGGAAGAGCCACACAGATATGCAGAGTTCTAGCTTCTCAGATTGATGAAACTTGCCTAAGAAACTTGCCTAAGAAGCTTGCCTAATACCTAAAAAGGGAGGTGGATCCCATATGCACCGTGGCTCCAGCTAAAACAGTGGACAGATGTCTGGGATGTTGAACTCCCTAAAGAACTTGGTGTCTGCTACCCAGACCCCGCTGGGCTACACTTGGTATGGGGGGAGGAAGCAGCACAGAAGGAAGAGAGGTGGCAGTCCCTAGTTTCTAGAGGCTCAGGGGGAAACTTAACAAGAGTGACTCAGTGCAAACAGTTAATGAGGAGCCTGCAGCTCTCAAATCTTAACGGATGGAACACAAAAGACACAAGGAGTGCAAGGAGATGTGTACCCCGGGAGGTGCTAAGTGGGACAGCCCCCAAGCAGGGTCTCCAGAAGAAGGACTCTTAAGCTAGGTGAAAAATACTTTTCTATTAAAAAGAAGGAAATAAACCACCCAACACAACANGTGGCGGTCAGGTGAGCTGCGGCTGCCGGAAAACACCGCAACGCCGAGGGGAAAGCCCGGCGGCGGCAGCCTGGACCCCCGCCCGGAGCGGCCTAGGTGCGGGGTTCTAGTAAAGGCTGTAAGCCCCAGTGGGAGGGCTCGGGATGCCGAAACAGACCGTGCTGCTCGGCAATGGCNCAGAAGAAGGACTCTTAAGCTAGGTGAAAAATACTTTTCTATTAAAAAGAAGGAAATAAACCACCCAACACAACACGAAACCGAGCGGCTCTTGCCAGAAGTGCGAAAGAAGAACTCCAGATGTGGGGAACCCAGGAGGATGCCAAATGGTTTCCNGCTGTAAGCCCTAGTGGGAGGGCTCGGGATGCCGAAACAGCCCGTGCTGCTCGGCAATGGCTGTTCTGGTTGTGAGTGCCTTAGCGTTTCTCTGTTCAGCCTCAGGATCTGCACATCCCCAGAGCTCACACAACCGCCACCTGTAAAGGTCATCAAATCCACCACCACCCCCAGGAAATTCTGAGGAACAAATTCGAAAATACACCTCAGGAGAGACACGAGCACAGCAATCCCACCCCAGGACATCCAAGAACTATGTCATGATGGGATGGAGTGTATCCTAATGAAGTTTGCTGGTGGTATTAAACTGAGAGAGAAGTGGACACTTAAGAAGGGAGAGGTACCCTACTGTAATATCTGGGTAACAAAAACATTGTGAATTTCAACAAGGACAAGTGTAAGGTCTTGGACCTGGGAAAACAATCCCAGAGTGTTGCACAGGCTGGTATCTACCTGGCTGGAGAGCATCTCTATGGCAAGGGATCTGCGAGTCTCAGTAAACAAGCACGTGTAAGCAATCAGTGTGTTGCAGCAGCAAAGAAAGCAAACAGGATGCTGGGATGCATCAAGAAGGGCATCCCACTGCTCTCAGTGTTTCTTAAGCCACACCTGGAATACTGTGATCAGGTGGGTTTTTTTAATAGCAGGCACCAAAAGAACAGGCTCCAAAGAAGGGACACAATGATGATCAAACAACCAGGAAGCTGCCAGGTGAGGAAAGGCTGAGAGAACTAGATTTGTTAAGCCTTGAGAAAAGGTGGCTTAGGGGACACCTTAACACAGCATGCCAGTATTTAAGCGTCTACAAAAAAGCTGGAGACTTCCCTTTCACAAAAAGTCATATGGAAAAACAAGGGGTAATGGGAACAAGTTACTCCTGGGGACACTCTGACTGGGCACAAGAGGAACATTTTTCCCAAGGATTATCAGCTGTTGGGATAATTTCCCTAGGGAAGTGGTGGAGACCTCAGCATTGGATACTTTTTAGATTCGTCTAGACAGGGTGCTGGGACACTATCTAGATGGTGCTTCTTCCAATAGATTTTGTCCCAGACAGTCCTTAACATCCCTTCCAACCTGGTATTCCATGAGTCACCTGCACCAAGGGATTGCACTAACCAGTTTCCACCATATCAGTACCAGATGAGAGAGCACACAAGTGATGAAACCTTCAGGAGAGCACACAGAAACAGCTCCCAGATGCCTGCTGAGCAGGGTTTCTCTGACCTCAGAATGTGGGAATTCACAAGACATCAACACAGGCTATGTGCAAGCACTCGTCCCATGGCTCATGGAATCACTGTAATTCCATTTCAGGAGTCACTGGAGTCACAGACCAGGGATGCAGAGGGCATAGGCCCAGGTTTATGTGGATAGGACAGAAGGATATGGTTATCATCAAAGGGATGTGTGACTGAAGGGTGAAGGGAAGTAGCTCGTGTTTCAGTTTGTGTATAAAACTGAGCACTGCCCACCACCATCACCAGTCCAAAAAAGCAAGTCACCACTGCTGTGGCACCAGCACAAGCTCAGCTTGCCCATCCTCCTCATGGGACAATTTGCTTCAGCTTTCCAATCTTAGAAAGTAGATTTAAAAGGAAAAAAAATTACATTAATGAAAGCTGAATAGTCTTACTAAAGAATTTGAATATTAGAAACGAGTTAATGGAGAAGATAAACATTTAATGAGTCACCGGTTAAAAACAGTTATGAATTTCAAGTTGCCAAAACTTGTAAAATATCTTCTTCTAAAATCAATACATTTTTAAATGCTTTAAACACCAAATTTTGTCCTCTGAAATGATTATTGAATGCCTGATGACTGTGAGATTAGGAATGCAAATTCTATTTAGGAAGCATGAAGATTTCTCGAGCCAGAAACTGCATCCCCATCAAGTCTGTCTTCAGTGGTCAAATTTGTGACACGTTAGTACCAAAATTTCTTTTAGGTTGGAAAAGTTTCCAGACAATGAGTTCCACAAGTCATTTCCCTCCATATAAAAAAATAAATCAAATCACATGTTTGTTTTATAGTAATATTTTCACTGGATGGACCTTATTTCTTGTGTCATGAAAACAAGGAAATAATCATTCCCAAACTGTCTTCTCTGTGTGACACTGAGTTCATAGCAATTATCCTATTCTCAGTCATTTTTTCCCATGCTGCAAAAAAAACCCCGATCCTCATCTCTATGACAGAAAGCTGCGACTTTGATCACTTCCATTGCTCTGTTCTGCACATATATGCTCTTTACACTGATGAGTATGCCATCACCTAGTTAGCTTACAGCACAAGAATGCTCTCAAACAGTTTCTCCAATTCTTTTCTAATATGCCTAAGACTGGATTCACTTTTTAGTTCCTTAAATGTATTCAGAGATCAATCCATAATAAATTCAAACCATTTTTCCTGAATGGCAGTTGTTAATTTAAAACCCATAGCTGTATACAGAAAGTCACATGCATTTCCCTCATGCATATAGCCTTGCATGAGTCACTTGTCATTCCTAAGTTCATATGGCACAGAAGGAAGTGTGGAACTAGCAAAAATATCTAATTTTCTTAGAAAATTTAAGATGCTTGTTATAAACAATCAAAACTCTAAACACAGAAATCTCCCGACTCACCCATCCATCAGCAAATAGTTGACAAATCAAGTTCTAATTGCTTGACCATGCAATTCCCTGCAGTTATTAAAGCAATTTTCACGCATGATTCTAGAAAAGATTCAAAATGAAAAAGGAAAAGTGGAGATCATAGCATCATAGAATCACAGAATCATCAGGGATCAGTAGGAACCTCAAAAGATCATCTAGTCCAATCCCCCTGCCACAGCAGGATCACCTAGACCAAGTGGCATGGGAACACATCTAGGTGGGGCTTGAACATCTCCAGAGAAGGAGACTCCACAACCCCCCTGGGCAGCCTGGCCCAGTGTTCTGGTACCCTCCCTGGGAAGGTCCTGCTGATATTGATAGGGAACCTCCTCTGTTCCAGCTGGCACCCAGTGCCCCTTGTCCTACCACTAGATGACCTTGAGAAGAGCCTGGCTCCATCCTCCTGACACCCACCCCTCATATATTTATAGACATGAATGAGGTCACCTCTCAGCATGCAAGTACTTTGGAAATCTCACCTACACAGGCAGCATTATCTCCTTTACCTTGTAGAAGGTAGTTTCTACAGCCTTTTTTTTTTTTAAATTTCTGAAGAAATAACTGAGTACTGGTGATTCTTACATAGAAAACCCCCCAGGCAGAGCAGGTTGAAACTTCCCCCCTACAGTCATGTTGTCTGAGAACTACAAAGCAGGAGACTGTCTTGGAGATCATGCCAAGGTACAGAGCAACCCCAGGTCTGGTAAATTCCAGAACACTGAAGAACATCAGAGGACCTACCCATCTTAGTGACTCAGTGTTTGCAATGTCTGAAAAGCCTCCCAGAGGAGCTGTTTCAAACACTGGGAAGGAGTAAAAGGAACAGTTTCCTCTGCAAGGACATATGCCTAAACTGTAAGGGATGTTTAGACTGATATAAAAGGGCTCTAGTTGACCAGAAACAGAAGATGATTCCTTGAGTCATGGAAGACTTGTTTGTTCCTTTTTATTTGGACAACAGAATGGTTTTTGATACAGAAACACCTGCAGCAAAGTTGTATAAGCTGGCAGAACCAAGAGGGCCATCCCAGCCACATGGAAATAATCGTCCCTTGCTCTGGCAGCCTCATACCCCACCATGGCACTTAAGATTCTGCTCACTAAATTCACAGAAAAGCAGTTGCCTTTTCTGCTGGTTTAGCTGAGGAAGAGAAACACAGCTGAGCCAACGCAAGGGAAGCAGCAGAAGAACACAGCACAGAGCAAAAAGAAGGCATGAGGAATAAACCTTTTAGTGGCAGGCAACCAAGCAATGAGCTTCACCACCTTCAGAACAGAGTTTTGTAGAATTTCATCTGACTTTAAGATTGAAAAGCTGAGGCTGCTGCAGTCCCACCTTTCCCTGCAGGCTTTCATTTCCCAGAACTGCCTTCTTGTCTACGTCGTCACACATCATTAACCAGTTCAAGTGGCTGAACCAGCTGAAGTACCATCACCTCTCCACCATCAGGCTTTGGCCAACTGAGATCCCTGAACTGGCTCATCATGTAAACTCAGGTTCCAGGAATAGAAGAGGGCAGGAACAGGAGGAAGAAGGGTGGAAGCAGCAGTCCTGGCTGAGGTCAGCTCCTATGCCTGTGCAATCATACATGCACATAAAGGAATCTTCAGGTGACTTAGTGTTTACTATCTTCCTTTCTACTTGATAACTTAGAGCCTTTTTGATCATAATCTCAAAACATGGCATCAGAGAAGCTTCACATGCAATGCAGACTGAAGCAGGGTGAATCAAGGCTCCCACTGGAGCACAAATTTCTAGGTTGAGATGCAGGTCCAGGTACCCAAAGGCATCTGAAATAAATGATCCCCAACTAAATGGGCATCCAGAAAACCTACACCAGGGTTACACAGCATAACCTGAAGTTTCCCACACTATACAGCAAAACCTTCTGACTACTACAGAAGGCATAAGAAACATGGCTTTTTCCAGTTTCTGTAGGAACTGGCAACTTTTCCAGATGTCCAGTATCCTTTCCAAAAAAGGAGATAAAATAGAAGGAAGTAACTTACCAGCAATTAAAACAGTATTTTTGAAATGTGTTATCCATATGCACTTCAGCTCAGAACCTCTTCTGACGCACTACCTACAGCTTGCATGTGCCTCGTTCCCCTCTCCCTCCCATGACCCACACAAGACTGTACTGGCTCTGTGTGGTAAATGTCCTTTGGTTTCTTCTCAGCCACAGAATCCCAATGGACTACACAATGCCCAACAGACAGGATGGAGAAGCCATGTACTTGGGCCAACACACCTTGAAGATCTCCAGCTACGCATAATGTCTGTGTTTCCCTTGAGATTTCCTTCACAGCACATATGCACAAGAGGAATTCTAAGAAATGTCTGTGGTGGTCTGTGTGGCTTCAAAGTGAGAGGCAGCTGAGGACCACCCTGCAGATAAAGAGGTTCCTCTGTAGCACCAGTAGGGAGCTTCCAAAACAGGCTCTATGTTCAGACACAGCACCTGCAGCAGCCCTTGCTGAACCAACACCAGGCCTCTACATGTGACACTCCAACACTAAGCTCCAGAACAGCACATAAGTCAGATGTTAGTAAAGCCTACTTTAGAAGAGGTTTTGTACCAGCAGCTACAGCCCAAGCAAACAGGTAATCCTGTGTATTTGCTCCAAAAAGGGGCTGCTCAAGCTTGTTTTCCTGTAGACCAATGTTTCTCATTGTCCCATTCCTCAGACCCAAATGATCTTTGACATGTGAAGTAAATGAAGGAGCAAGCTGAACGTTGACTGGTAGACAATTCAAGGGCAAAAGGAGAGGCAGGTCTACTACACAGACTGAGCATGAGACCTTGATTCCTGCCCAGGGATCAGTCTTGCGATTATGGCAGGAGAGAAACATCTCCAGTTAGCAAACACAACTCTTACCACATTTGATGAGAAAAATCAAGCTCAACAGAGTACAGGCAGAGAGGCCATTTAAAGGCTAGAAAAGTCTCTCACTCCAAAGATGTTACACCTCCTAATCATCAAAAGAAAAAGTCCCTGGCTCAGCCCCAACTTCTAGTACCACAGACCTTGACACAGCTGCAGCTCCTAACAGACCTCAGGCTGGCTAATGCAATATCCAGATAATGTAGACTCTAGGGCTGATTATGCAACTAGAGACTGCACAGAATGGCAGCCAGCTGATGTACGCTACAGACAGGAGTGTTAACGAAACAGATCAGTTAGATGACCTTGCAATACTTGACTAAGTTCAGGGTGTACACACAGCCATGATACTATCAACAGGGATTGCACACCCTACAGCTCACTCAAGCCATTCTTCACAGGCAATCACATTTACAAGTTGCTTAGTCAGGTACAGATAAATCTACCACGAGGCAATGAAAACGCTGTGCCAGCTCTGTAGTCCAGTACTGAAACAAGTTGCCACATGACCCTCTTTGAAGGCATCACAGGCTGCTACCACAGATCACTCACCACTTTGTTACCTTTGCTGTCCAGACTTAACTGGTCTGGATTGGGGTGAGGTTGTCTGGAGTTACAACGAAAAGATGCTATACACACCTAGTGTTACACAACACTTCCAGGTCCCTGCTTCCAGGAGGAATGTCTACAAGAAAAAAGACCCTGTAGCCTAAAGAAGACACCTTATATCAGACAAATTTTCAGAATGTTATTTAATTACATGTCTAAAGCAACCACTATAACCCTTAAAGAACACTTACGATCTCCATAGAGGAAAGAAGAGGGAGAAGATGGTCTAGTAAACCCAAAAGCAGGTCTAGGTAATGGCAGTTTTCAGGAGGTGGAGTAACAGTAACTGTTACAGACTGTTTGAAAGGGATACCAACATAAATTTAAAAGGAGACAGAATGATTCTCTGAGGAGGTCAGGAAGGTGAAGCACTACAGAGATAGTAGCAGTGAGGAGTACCTGGTCTGGAGGTCAATAGTCTGACAGAGGGGGATGTACAGTGCAAACATCCCTGCACAGAGATTCATTCAAACTCCAGCAACCACAATCCCAGAGTAGAGGATCCATGAAGGATGCTGCAAAGCAGTCCTGTTGCTGCTGTTGTGCATCTGAATGCCTGAGACAGCCACACTGTCTGGGGTAGTCTATAAGCACACAGAGTGCAGCTACCTGGCAATGTGAACACCACTCAGTCACTCGCTAGTAACTGCAGTTCTCTAAGCACTCTCGTACACATGGCCTTCACCTCTAAATCTTTCTGCAGCTGAGAAGAAAACAAGATAGGCCTTTCCTCCTCAATCTGTG
Organism: Upupa epops; assembly: GCA_013397515.1. Taxonomy (NCBI): domain Eukaryota; kingdom Metazoa; phylum Chordata; class Aves; order Bucerotiformes; family Upupidae; genus Upupa; species Upupa epops. The sequence continues at coordinate 510,441 of VZRI01007637.1, forward strand.
CACGGGCCACATGGCACCGCGAGTCACAGGAACACCCATGGAGGCCTCAGAGAAAGCAGGCCTCACGTCTGCGTTCACATACAGGGCAAACGCTCAAAAACACAAAAAGTGCAAGCACTCAAACAGAACACAACCAACCTATTGTTTGTCAGGTTACTAAAAATCACTAAAGTGCTGAATAAGTCTTAGAAATTCACTTATCTTTTCATTATTTCAGACTTTTTTTACTAATCGAACTCCCCCAGCTACTTCCCCTCTCCTGTGCCACTAAAGTTCAGACAAGATATTTCAATAAGTAGATGCTGGAGATAAAATAGCCCCCCACACATGGAAAGCATTCCCAACCGCCCCAGATAACACAGGGAGCAAGAAAGGTACCTAGCAGGAGACGCTGGCTTCACCCACACAGTTCCCGATTGCCATCTTTTTTTCCCATGCGGGCTACTCAGGCTGTAAGTTCTTCGCAGTGAGGGCATCTGCTTGCACATCTGTGCATGCCCTGATCCCAAGCAGGTCCCGGGCAAGTCACAGACAAGGGAACAAAAAGCAGATCAGCACTCCAAATGGAGAAGATGGCTGCTCAGATCCAGTAGAGCAGGGCAGAGAGCTGTAGTGGCATCAGGATTTCATTTTGGAGAACTGGATCCCTCCAGTGAAGTGCTCAGTGCAGCCTCAGCAGAAAAAGATGTAAGCTACTAACCCTGGAGTTTGCACACAGATCTTACAAACAAAATACGAAAGCTTTGCTTCCAGGCAGGAAATCCCTTTTACCACACCTTTCTGATTTACACCAGTTCTTGATACACACCACATGTGTCCCCTCCTTCCCTCACCCACGTTCGAAAAGGTTCTGTTCTGTATTTAAGCGATGAAAAGTTAAGACCTGTGGTTACAACTTCTATGAGAAACTTCGTTTTGAAGGGCTGCTACATTTCAAGTTTATTGCCACGAGGAAAACTGAAGAAAAAAAAAACCCCAACAACCCACCAAAAGCTTTCAGTCCTTCCGTAACATAAAAGCTGTTGTGAAGCTCTCCAGCAGCAAGCTGTTGAAATATTGGAAGTGAGAAAATTTATTCCTACAAATGTTTTGTATGAGTCCCATTCACAGTTTTACGCACTGCTCATAATTTATTCCATTCAAGGTAGCTGGGGCAGGTTTGGTCAGCATTTTTGCCAGAAGTGCATCTTCAGCAGACAGATCTTACAACAACTCCCAAAGCCTGAGATTTGTTATGAGGAGAATAAACACAAGGAATAACATCGGGATTACTCCTGCCAGGAGACCAAGCAAAAGATGTAGCATACAAACTTACCCACCTGCCTGCGTGTGGGGATAGAGGGACATTCATCTCGGTGCAACCACATGTTACACGAGGGAACAGCAGGATCGAGAGCCATCAGAAAACTGGCAAATGCGTCTGCTTTTCCCATTCAGCACTGTGCAGCTCCCTACTTCTCTGCAAAACTTCTTCTGTTCTACCGACCTGCCCAGTGGGATCTGTCTGGCATTAATTGCCCCTCAAAATTACTTATGAAAATACCTTCGGCTTAATTTTTTAAGTTATTAAGAAGAAAAAGTTTTGGTTTTGTTTTTTCAAAAGAGCAAGAGAGAAAATTCAATACATTTTTGCATGTGGTACTTTGCCTCTCAAAACAAAAGCCTTAGGACAGATACTTGGCTCTGAGTTTTCTACACAGTTTCTTTGTGTGAATTACAGACCGCCAAAGGTGAAAGGCTTTTGTGTAGCTGAGGACCGCCGGGAAGGAGAGCAGAGCTGCATAGAAAGGAGAAAACCGCGGGCCCGACGGTGCAAACGCGGCAACAGCGGAGCGGTTCGATGGGGAGCAGACCCGACCGAGCACCGACAGCCGGGAGTCGAGCTGCCCAAGGGACAGGGAACCTCAGGACAGCGGCGGGCAGAAAATAGGCGCCGGTGCTCCTGAGAGCCGGAGAAGCGCGGGGCAGTACGTGAACAGGCATCCCGGGGCTGCGGTGCCAGGGACAAAACCCCGTCTGCGGCCGGCGCTGCCCGCTCGGGACCTGAAAAGGAGGGAAGGGACCCGGAGGACACGGCAGGGGTGCGAATAGCCCCGGTGCCGGCCCTTTTGTTCCCGAGGGTCGGCATCCGCCGGATGCAGATAACACCGATAACGGGCAGACGGGCTCCGCCAAGCTCCTCCGTGCTCAGCAAGGAAAGGGTACAGAAGAGATTCTGCTGCTCGGTGCCCGGCCGCAGCACTGTTAGGTACCCGCACTGCCCGGACACCGGGGTCGCCGGGCAAGGGGAGCGGGACCGCCCGGCGCCTTCAGCCCCCCACTGCCGCTCTCGCCCCGGCCCCGCAGCTCACCGTCCTCGTAGTTCTTGAGGTAGTAGTCGGGGCCGGGCCCGCCGCGGCTCTTGGCCGGGTTCTTCACGTTGTGAAACTGCAGAAAGTCCGTCCTCTTGCCCGCGAAGCGCAGGAAGGCGGGGGCCAGGCCCCGCGCCAGGGTCACCAGCCGCCGGGAGCTGGGGAGAGCAGAAAGCGGGCTGAGGGCGCGCTGGGCCAGGCCCTCCCCGTCCCGGTACCGGCAGCGACCAGAGGCCACGGGGCTCGGGGACCCACCGTTACCCAACAGCGGCGCCCAGCTGCGAGCTTTGCGGGGAGCCCGCCCCGCCCGCCGGCGGTTGCCCGGAGACTGGTGTGACCCGGCTCTGCACACCGATACCCCGTGCCCCCGGACAAGTGCAGCGGCATCCCGGAGGCACGGGCGCTCCACGGGACAGCGCCATGGGCCGAGCCGCCGGGGCAGGGAGCGGGGGAAAGCGGGAGGCGGCCCGGCTGCCCTTCGCCCGCTCCTTCCCGCCTCCTCGTCCTGCCTCTGCCCCTGAGGCGGCGGCCGAAGGGACCCTCGGAGCGGGCGTGCGCAGGAACCCCCTCCCCGATTTACCCAGCAGGGCTGGGCTGTCCGGCCGTCCCAGCGCCTGCGGGCCGCAGACGGTCGGCACTGCCGGTGGAGCCCAGCGCAGCAGCAGCAGCCTGGCTTTGCCCCCCGCGCAGTGCTGCGGGTCAGAGAAACGAAGGGCTCTGACGACCTGTCCGACACTCCGCTCTCCGCCCGACGGGACCTGGGGAAGGCTGGGCTCGGCAAGACGGCCCCGTTCCTGCTGCTGGGGGTTTCGGGGTGGCCGCTGTTTTTTCTTTCCCTGAGCTCCCTCGGCCCCGGGTTGTGGTTTTTGCAGGGGAGCGGTTGTTGGAGAGAGGGGAGCAGGACATTTTTGCAGTCATAACTGATAAGTCTCCGAAATGCTTTCTCCATTGCAAACATGTGCATCTTAATGGAAACCATGGCCTCTCTCCCTCCGTCACAACAAGCGCCGCCAGCAGCGCTGAGCCCGGCAGGGGTAGGCGGCGGGTCCGCCGGAGTGCCCCGCGGACGGCACGGGGAGGGCGGCGGGGGGGCTCCTGCCTTACCTTAAGAAATCGAGCCAGCCATCATGAATGATGGAGGGGTCCAGCTGCAGGGAGAGGAAATTCTCACTGATTATCCTGACAGGGCTCTTGGTGTTGACATCAAGGAGAATGAGAGTTCTTCCCTTCACACCTGAAGGTTTCTCCACCGGCAGCACTCTCCTGTCCCCGGCCTGTGAGGGCAGCGACAAGGTGGCCATGAGAGCCAGCCCAGGTGCCATCAGGGCTAAAAGCCCAGGGGGGCAGGAGCTGGGACAGGGCATGCCGAAGAGCAGGAAACCCCTAATTAGCTCGTTGTCTGCAGGGGTTCGCTGGTGGCTAATTGTCCTTATCTAAAGTGTGGGGAGCTCTGCCTTTTTTTGCAATGTTTTGGTGCTGGTGGAGGGGAACTCACGCCCCTGACCAGCCTTTCTCGCAGCCGGTGCCAAGACTCCTTGCAGCCAGCACCGCCCCTTTAAGAGATGCAGGCTCCAGACATTTTTAACTTTTTGAAGGTAAGGGGAGGCTCCTGGTTTAACCCCCTCGGCTCGGGGTCCGCCTCACAGAGTAACACCGCCAGCCATGAGCTTTCGCTTTGCACCGGTGGAGCTCCACACCGCGCGAACCCAGGACACGGAAACACCAGGGGCTGGAGCTCGGCGGCCGCCCAGCACGGCCCCAGCTTACTGCAGGAACGGCTGAGGCAGTGAGGCAGCGGCAGTGCCCCTGTTTGGGGAAAAAGGGAGTAAATCGCCCCTCAAAAGGGTACTACCCGCGGTGAGAGTTCGTCCCGAACAGAGCCGGGATTCGCCGTGCTGGGCGAAGCCCCCCTGCGCTGAGCGCTGACGGCTCCACGGGACCCGACGGTCGCAGAGAGGCTGGGGGCCGCCGGCATCCCGGAGCTCCGACGCGGAACTCCCGGCTCGTCTCGGCCCGTGCACGGAGGCCAGTCGAACACCGCGGGGAACATGGACACAGGGATTAGGGCCTCCGACCGCCCTTTCCCGCCGGCCTCGGGGGGCAGCGGCGGCCGATCCACGTCGGGGAGAGGAACGGCGCTCGGTGTGGAAACGTACGCATCGGAGATGCAAAGGACAGCCCCGTTCGGTGGAACTGACGATGTCCCCCGTGCCGGGGCCAGCCCATAGCCGCTTCCCGCAGGACTGCCCGGGCTCGGCGAGCCGCAGAGGTGTAAGTGTCCGAAATTAGAGGCGCTGGGCGCAGGCTTGTATCACTGAGCTCGGCATCGGTGGCCACTGACGAGCATTCTGTGAGCGATGGCCCGCCTCAGAGAGCGTCCACCGGAACCAGTTATTCTTCCTCACCAGCAGCCGGTTGCCAAGCAAGCCCGGACTCCCTTACACCAGCAGCGTAAGGCGAGCTCCGAGGCATGTAGTGCGCGCCCTGTCTGGGTCCCCATACGAGTCGTTGCCTGCCCTGATGCTGTTGCTCAGCCCAGCGAAGGAGGGATGAAAGTAGTTGGGCTGAGCCGGTCTCGGTGCTGTCCATCGGGATCCGCAGCCCCGGGGCTGGGCGATCGCAGCACCATCTGCTGGTGAGGGGCCCGACGCGGCGGGGGAGCAGGCACTCACCTGTGGATTGCCCCCGCACCGCGGTCGGGAGGGCTCCGGGGAGCAGCGGGGCTCTGGGACGGGGGCACAAATTGCACTTGACTCTGATTCTCACTGAATATGAGGCCTGATGGCGGAGACCCTCCGGCCGCCCTCCGGGAACCCGGCAAGGGCCCGGTGCAAGCTGCGAGGGCTGCAGAGGGGCCTCCCGCGGCAGTTTGCAGTCCCGACAGGGCTCCCTCAAGCTAGGAACCCCTCCTGCTCCTGCCAGTGTGGAGCTACCTGCACTCTTTATCTGCCCCATACAGGGCCCGGGAGGTGGAAGGGGTGGACTCTGTGCCTCCCTCGACGGCAAGTCCCGGAGGTCGGTGTGCTCGGCAAAGCCTCGCACAAAATGAAGGCACTTGGGTCTGAGTGCCGTGAAAATCCTTGGGCAACGACGCCTCCAGTGGAAATGCCCTCTCCTCTCGAGTCTATGCCCCACCAAACACTCCGAGCCCGTCGCCCCGAGAGCAGCCAGTCCTGCTCCACTGCCAGCCCTGGGTTATGCGGACACGGGCTGCTGTGCACGGAGTCACTGTGCCCTGAATAGTAACGGGGTGAGGAGAACGGAAGGTACCTCTGGCTCTGCCAGAAGTGAGCAGGGATTGCATAAACGGGGATTTATCTTGAAATCATCCCGCTAAGACCGAGAGGTGAGCTGGGCTCAAAACGTTCCTGGGGAGAAGCTGACAAAAAGCATCTCTTTTAGGGGTGCCCAGAGCAGCGAGGCTCTGGAATTGTTAAGAAGTAAGAAGATCCGATAGAAAGAGCTGTGCGAAGCCCTACCATCCCGGCACAGGAAGGAGGCAATTTAAGCCTGGAAGTCTGCGTTCGGTTGCAAACACTTCAGCCGCGGTTTGCAATAGCACTTAAAAACTGACCCAGGACCTGAAGCCTCCGCTTCAGAAGCTGCTCAGATTTTTGGGCTACCTCCGAAAAAGGGACACGAGCTTTTTTCCCCATCCCTGTATTATCTCAGAAGATGCCAGCAAATCTTCAGGGGATTTTGTTGCATAAATCACTGTTGTGGCCAACAGGCCGAAATTTTGTGCGGTGCCTCCTGCTAAGGATGGCTCTATTTTAAACTGAAACTCTAGCGTGTCATGCAGTAAAAGTCAATAAAGGAAACAAATTATCCTGTTTAACCTCCTCTATATTTATAAATTTTTATTTTTCTTGCAAACAAACTACTTTGGAAGAGAAATGTGTTTATTCCGAAATGTTCCTCACAATTAGTCTCCGCTTTCAATGCAAACTCCGGATGCAGCGAAGTCACTTATCTGTGAAGATATCACCAACAATGTAAAACAGCAGGGAAAGGAGCAAAAAGTCTCCCAGCTGCCAGGGTCAGCTTCCAGATTCCGGGAAGCCTGCGCTAAAGGAAATATTCACTTACCTGCCTCGGCTTTCCAGACCAACACCCGGAGCCTGCCCCGAGCCAGTGGCCTCCGAAAAGCAGCTGCACCCCACTTTGCACTTGGTTGCAACAGTGGCAAGTCGAACTTAAAAATAAACCGGCTTGGGCGATTGTTTTCTTTCTTCTCTATTTTTTTTTCCTTTGTAATAAATTGTACGTTTGTTATAGAAGTCCTTCAAACGCTAAAAACTTTGGTTACCTGCGAGCGCTGGGGAAGCAGCGGAGGGATGGGGAGCCTCGGCAGTCGCTGCTACTGGCCGGGGAGCCCCGGGAGCCGCCGAGGCAGACTGCCGTTGTTCGGGGAAGGCCCGGGAACCTGCTAGGGGGGTGGGAGGGTGTCCCGGTATTCTCCTTGCTCAGCAATCCATACCAGATAGGAGCTATCTCAATTTACACCAGCTGCGACCCTGGCTCGCAGTCCGCAGGGGCGGTGGAGCGCTGGTCCTTTCTTATATTACGATAATTACTTTAGAAAGCCTGACTCACATAAAAAGTATCTATAAAGATTTACTCGCGGTTTTGTCGATTTGGAAATACGTTTCTCCATTTTCCATCTCCTCTAAACTTGCTGGTTTTAATCTTCAAAACAGTCATTGGAAAAGAAAACTGGGGGAGGAGAAGCATTTCTATAAAGAGTTTAACCAAAGCACATTAAATATTTTCCCAACATCACCAAATAAACAACAATCCTCCAGCTCCCTATAAACTATTTAAAGCATGTCATATCATCTCTTCCGCTCTTGCCAATGTACTTTCCTTTTAATTTATAAGCCGATTAGAGCAGGGCCCTGTCTTTTTGTGTGTATTTGCAAAACGTTTGGCAACCTTTCAGTCAGTGGCAGCTCACAAACACTTACATCTACATTTAGCTTCGTTATTATAGGTAGTTACTTCGATTTTCCCTTCATTTCTGTAAATATATTGTCTGTGAAAGTGCTTGTTGTAAACAGCCTGAGCAGTCGTTCAAGGGTTCAGCAGAACAAATCTCTTTGCAGGGTAGCACTGACACCAGTAAAAAAAAAACAACCCCCCAAAAAAAGAGAGAGGAAAAAGCACAACAGAAATTTAAACCGAGATCTCGAGCTGTATAAATTGTCCCTGAAGAAAACGGGGGAAACCTTCTTGGGAGGAACCGTTTTAGCTCATTGCAAAATAAACTTCTGCTCATAAATGATGGAAGTTATTATCATTGGAAGATGTGCTGTACCAAACAAACCTCCATTAGGCTAGGAAGGATAAAACAGGCTAGACAGCCCTTTTGTAAAAAAAAAATCATCATGTCTTTGATTCCCAAGATATCAACCATGTCTGTTTCTGTAGTGCTGTCAAGTAAACCTGAGTTATGGATGCTCTAAAAGAAGCCAGCAAGGAGAAAACCCAGCAAGTAAAAAATTAAATAAATACTTTACCAAAATATACTTTTGGTTTTTTTTCAGACTCTCAAGTTTCTGCCATGTTCCAGGACATGACAATTTCTAAGAAGAGCAAGGCCGGTGAATGTGGTAAAGCTGTGGCCATCAGAGCACACATTTGCATGACAGATTCTTTTTATTGAGATTTTTGCTCCTCCTGCACTGCAGTATCCGTAATTTTCACCACAAGAGCCTTAATGTCTGGAATGCAGCCTCCTAAAACTGCCGGTGGCTCAAGGTGGGGGTTGCACAGTTTGAACTGCACTGCTGAAACCATTTTCTAGCGTGTTTATGTATCACGTCTAACCTGAACTAGCAGGCAGAGGACAGTTGCTTGATTTAATACAGTATTCGTGCATTGCTCTTTCATGTAGGTGACCTGGGAAGTTCTGTAACAAGCAAATACATCTGTCTGGGCTGGGAGGACTGCCTGGGTAGGGAGCTCAGTGACAGCAGGAGGAAAGTAAGCCTACTGAGAGCACTTCCTCCCTCCTTACATGCAAAAAGAAAGACATCGATCAAAACCAACTGCCTGGTCAGGAAAAGCACAGTTGGCAATGCTGTCTTTGCATTTTTGCCAGCGCAAAGGGAACATAAACTGGTATTTCCAAGTCTAGCCATAGGAAAACAGAGCACAGTGGTGCCAGGCTTTCCTTTGAGAGACAATCTGTACTCACTAGCTGCCTGATTAAGAAACCTATAAAAAAAGGGGAAAGAGGGGAAAAAAGAAAGCACTAGTCCCACAAATGTTGTGAGTGTGGGCTCTCCCTAGCTGGCACAGGGAAGATGCCTGAGAAACTGGAGCGGGGGGAGAGTGTTAAGATGAGTTTTAGGCAGCTGATGATCAGTAATTCTTTCTTCTTTTTTCTTTTTGTAATTTAATTCCCAGTTCTGTGAGCAGTTAGATGTTCTCTCATAAGAAAAAAAACCCCTTATGTATTATAGTTTATAGTCTGCCCTATTTGATGTGTAGTCTCATAAATAGTCTGAGGAACCCAGGGTATCCCAGCCCTGCAGATCTGTCTATGGAGAGAACAAGTGATCTCCCAAAGTGTCCAACAGGTGTTGACATTCTTGAAGCTGTAAGTCATTTCCATAACTACTCCGGGGGCTGCTCAAACTAGGTGCCATCTCAACAGACAGAAATCCCCTTTGCCCAGGACTTCTTCAGCAACCAAAGAAAACTACCGTACAACGACTGAGAATACCTCTGTGTATAACAACACCCTTTGACAGAGAACACTCTCTGGATCCATGACCTTCTCTGCACTCATCAATGGCTGGGTCTGATTTAGCTTTTGTCTTTCGTATCTTGACTAGCAGCAAATGTGGCAGCAATTTATCATAGTCAAACTGATACAGAGAAAAGCATAACAGTGAGACCTGGAGTTCTGCAGCACTCCAAAGACCACAGCAGCCTCGGAAACACTTTTCTCTAACTGAGCCCCGGCCTAAGTAGCATAGAAACGTGTAGAATTGTCCTAATTTCACATCATTATGTGAAAGAGAAGTGAACGTACCAATTTTACAAGCCTGAGAATGAGAGCAAGTATTTGTCCCACCATCTGTGAGGAGATGATAGAGGTGAAGGAAGAGGGAATATGGGGGGATGGTAACAGTTCACAAAGCCCTTCTATTTTTCTGGAGGGATACTTCACATTCCAGCAGCAAAAATGAAGGAAGCAGACATGAGGAGTACATCAGAGAAGGGAAGTAGGAAGATGGATGAAGTGCAAGGCTGGAGGAGCAAACGAGACAATTATGACAAAGAGGAAGGGGCTGTGAGCAGAAATCAATGAGGAGATGTTGCTCAGGGGAAAAAGCAGCAGCCAAAATGCTCTTGAGTCAGAGATGCTGCTGGGGTGAGAGACACTAAGAAAAATAAATTTGAATCTTTCAGGTAATGATAAAATAGTAAACCTCTGTTTCATTATGGCACCTCTGTCGCCAGTTCTATCAGGACGACTGAGTGTGGCCCTGCTGCAGACAAAGACAGGAGAATTCAGTTCCATCAAAGCTGCAGACTCCTGGTTTGCATAGAGAAATCAGAAGGAACACATGAAACTCATGACCAGAGAGCAAGAGGAGGAACCATGGGAAATGCAATCATATATGAAAGACAGACAAGCAGATGAAGGTGAAACAAAGTGAAGGAGAACAAAGTTGAATGCTAGTGGTGTGGAAGTGACAGATGCCTAGAATGAACCCAGGATATGAGTAGCATCAGAAATGAGCACCACTGAATGAAGTAAAAAGGCCAGCAGTACATTACTGACCTCTACTAACAAAAGGAGGAGATGGGCTGATGCTAAACAGACCTTAAACCAATATTCTGTTCCATTGCCCAGTGAAAGTTCTCAAATAAACCTCAGAAAGGCAAACTTCTTCTGCATAAATTCCAACTACAACTGTTGAGTTCCTGAGCTGCTCGTCTTTAAGGTGGTGATGGAGAGACAAAGCCCTGCAAGAACATTTGTAAGGTTCAAACTATGCAAAGACAGTCTGCCTGCAGCTTCACACAAATCTAACGTAAACACTACCCCTCCTACTAAAAATGAACAAGCAAATAGTTCCTTTCCCTGACTTGGGGAAAATGGGGCAGGAGAAGAATGTTGCATGATGACAAGAGCTCTGAGAGAAGCATTTCCACAGGCCTTACAGCCACACAACCTCACCTCAGCACTCCTTCAGTGCTGGCAAGCCTGCAGAAGTGAAGGGAAAGGTGCAAGCTCCCTAGCCCAGGCACAGTAGCTTATCACCCAGAAACAGCTGCAGGGAAACAGCATGTATTCATAGTGCAGACATAGCTTTGGTCCTACAGAATGTATTCACAGCGCAGGCATAGCTTTGGACCTTTCAATCACAGTCTGGCTGTTGCCTTGTTTCTTCTCCCTCCACAGTTTCCCTTCTGTAAACCCTTTAGTAACAGCAACATGGAGAAAGCTAAAAATAAAGCTATATAAGCAATGTAATAGGCATGCAATTGCATGTCTGTCTTCTTTGAAAACATGACGCTTTATTTCCTCTGCAATGGAAACTAGTGTGATGTTACAGCTATTGGGTTTTGACTGAATGCAGCAATTTCTCTTCAACAATGATGTTTCCCCTTGCATTTAGTATAACCATATGTCGCTGATTATACATTGAAGTTGTAGAATTGAAATAAATGTCATGGCTTCCTCAAGTTAGGTTCTCTCGGAGTGGACTGTCTTTTGTTATTAACCAAAATGCTTGGAAAACAGCTTAAATCAAAACAGCAGACTTTTGGTATCATTTCAGGAGAAAATTGGTTATCAAACACCAAGCACTTAACACATGGTCATCCACAAGGCTGGGTAAAGCTTGGCAAACCCGCAGCAACTGTTGCCAGGATAAAGAAAAGGGGTTAATTGAACCCCCACAGACTGAGAGGTGGAAAAAAACCCAACACAGTGCACTGCTTTGGGCTCCCTTGCCCCGGGTCTTATTCCTTCTGCCTCCAAAGTTATCATATATCCCACATCTCAGTATTTATTTCACTTACTTGGGGAAAGTATCTTCTCTCAGCTGGCTATAAAGCGTTAGTAACAACCATGTTGCACGCATGTTCCAGGAGAAGCCAGCCTTGTGCTTCCTAGATTTCTTCCCTCTTTCTGGAAAAAAAATAAAAAAAAGAACCCAGATTTTCTTTACTCCTTCTGTTTTCCATCATGATTTGGATTGCTAACATTTCTATCCCCACCAGCAGTCCCCCGGCAGATCCTGACCCTTTTCTGGAGGACCAGCAAAAAGCAGACGGCCTGGGCTTCCATCAACCAGGAAGGAAGTGAATTGCAACCCACAGGCTCTGGGACTCTCTCTTCAGACCTTAAAATCGGGATGGTATGAAGGGACTTTACAAAACTCCCCACATTTATGCTTCCTTTCTCCTCCAGGGTCAGCCAGGACTTGTCAGCCATTAGAGATGTGGCTGCTGGGCAGGTGTCGCAGACCTTGCAGGCTGAGGGCTGCAAGGGGCTGCAACACAGAAGCTGCAGAGGGAGCTCAGCGGTGGCAGACACGGTGTAAAGCAGAATCTGAGCAGTCTCGATGAGTGGGAAGCAGGCTCCTAGCTGAAGAGCAATGTCATAAGGACAGAACAGCTAAAACAATTCGCATCAGCATATGAAGAAAAGGACAGCTATGCTGCGCTTGCTGAAGGACTCACCAGGCAGGATACAGCTGGGACAAGCCTCAATGAGGGCCTTGCAAAGTCATGTCATACTTTGCCAAAGACTCAATCAATTGAGCATGTGCTAAAGCTTAGTTTGTTTTGTCTTATTTGGAGCTTTGGAAGATATTTCCTATCTTGACTCATTGAACATGCTCCAGCCACACACCTGCAACTTCTGGAGCATATCCTCTCAGCAAGAGGCTGGCTAGCACGTCGTCACTTATGCAGGGCAAATCCTACTGAAAGCACTTCAGACCACAGCTTTCGCACCAGTTTACTTTTACATGTAGCACATGTAAGCGAACATCTGGCAAGAACACAACTATGTCCTGACGGAGATGGAGCTCATGGCAACAACAGATGGTGTTTGATACTGCAAGACCAGTGCAGCTCCACCCCAAACTTAGCATTATTTCTCTTACATGTTTTTACACTCTCTGGCAACATCTTTTCGGGATAGAGCTATTGGCACTAGGGCTTCATGGTCCTCTTGTGACTGTATGCCACACTCATCCTACACGTCACTGCCTCGTCCTGAGGTCCAAGTTGTTTTGCTCCCATTGAGGCATCTCAGTGCATGAAGCAGGATCCCGACACAACTGCTATATTGTACAGTAATATAACATGAAGTTAGCAACCCCCTGAACGAGATAGTGCCTCCAGGGCACACCGAAACTTCCTCTCATAGTACGCAGTAGCTCTGCCAGCACACAGCACTGGTAGTTAGCAATCTAACAAACAACATCTGGTGCCCATTTTAGGGCAAAGGATGGAAAAAACAGCAAAGAGCAGCCTCCAGTGCCACCTCGTCAAGAGCGACCCTGTCATCCTAAAGGGAAAGGCGTTCAGAAGAGAAAATCCAGTATCAAAACGAATATCGCTGCAACTCTAGAAGATAGAAGACGTGACCAACCGTTTCTGCATCTTTACAGTTATTGTCCGAGGTTTTTTTTGCCAGAAGTTTACTTTGCCAGTGAAAGTACGGAGAGAGATTGCCACCTTGTGGTTCCTCCTCCTGCAGTGCCATGTGGTTTTTTCTCAATTACACTAGACGATACCAGGCGTTTCCAAACCACTGTCGGAGGACTTCTAGTGACAGAGGTATTATGGACGAGAGCACTTTTCAAGCACCTACTCAACTAAAAACTCAAGTCTGTAACACCTAGTCTGCAGTTCCTATACCGAGAAACTCAACACTATAAAATCTTTCAGGAATCTAAGCTGCAAGTTAATAAAGTAGTAGTAAGTAGAGGCATGGCAACATAGCTTTCAGAACAGCGATCCAAAGTGCTATGACAGAACCAGATCATTTCTACAGTACTCTCAGCATCAAGAAATCTGTGAGAAATTCTGTGCTGATCACAGCTTGCAGTTCCAAAAATCTCTGGTGTTTTCAGACAGCAGTCCCCACAGGGTCCTGATGAGGAAGGCACAGCCATGCACTCATCCCCACCACCTGCCAACAGAAAGGTGGGACCAGACTGGGCTTGTCCCCAGTCACTCTGGGTGCTGCTTGGGACAGTTTGTTGAAATCTGTGCCTCAGTTTGTACAGGATGGGCTCCAGGTACCCTGGTACCTGCAAAAGGAGGGTACCAGTAGGCTCCTCTTTAAATTGTGGACACAGAGCACTATCAGTATTTCCCCACCAGAGCCAGGGCAGAGTGAGAAAGGGCCTGTGAAGCAGCACATGGTCCCTGTGAAAGCCCAGGGAACAAACCAAATTTGGAGAAAAATTATCTGATTCTCCCAGAGAGGGGAAAGAGCCTCTCTCAATGCAGCATGGAGCACAGGTCTCCTGGCAGCCTTTCCTGCCTGCCTGCTGACACACTGACACACAGAATGGCCTATTTTCACGGGTGTAGTAACGGGTGAACAATCAGGATTTCTGGCCCAGGTGATTTTCCTCCATGATATTCTCAGATCAGCTTCCTGCTTTGACATTCCGGAACCTGTTGTTAGGCACTGATTCCTCTCTGTTCCCCAGCCTCATTTCAAGGTTGTAGTGGATGTTGGCCTAGGGAAGACCCAAAAGCTTCAGCAGTCCGTAAGTCCCTTCAGCACCTGCTTGCCTACCACATCCCCTGCCAGGTCTAGGCAAGAGAATTAACATCAGGCACAGCGCGGTACTTGCTTCCTCGCAAGACTCTGAACTGAACGACATCCACATCACCACCCCACCACCACTACCCCCATTAAAATGAAATCACTAGACGGAAAGAAAGGAGTTGAACTGGAGCTGAGAAGCCTCGGTCGGTAACAGGAGAGGCTGACAGCACACCACGGGGTGAAGCCTTGGTTGCCCAGCGCAGAGCCCGCAAGCCCCGCACCCAGGATGAAAGCGGCAGCACGTGCGGCGGCGGTTGGCTGGCGTGAGGACGCGGGGCAGGACCCGCAGCCCAGGCGTGGGGGCGGCTGCGGGGATGAGGATGAACAGCGCCCCTCCTCGCTCCAACGGCCCCTCCTCGCTCCAACGGCTCCGCCCGCCGGGGCTCCGCTAGCCGGCTCCCGGTCGCACGTGGCGCGGCGGTT
>VZRI01007637.1:525731-546899 GCA_013397515.1 Upupa epops
GTGCGCGGCGGCGGCGGCACCTACCTGCTGTGCACGCTGCTGCTGGGGCAGGCCGGGGCCAACGCGGCGCTAGCCGGCTGGCTTTGCGCATCGTTACCCGGCGGCGGGGCGGCAGCTGCGGCGGCTGGGGTCCGGGGAGCGCCGTGGCTACCGGTGCTGCTGTGCGCCGCCGCCGTGTTCCTGGGCGGCGAGGTACTGCCCTACTCGGTGTGCTCTCGGCACGGGCTGGCCATCGCCTCCCGTACGCTGTGCCTCACCCGGCTGCTGATGCTGGCCGCCTTCCCGCTCTGCTACCCGCTCAGCCGGCTGTTGGACTGGGCGTTGAGGCAGGAACTCAGCGTCTTCTCCACGCGGGAGCGGCTGCTGGAGACGCTGCGCGCTGCCGGTCCTCACGGCGACCTGGTGCGGGAGGAGCTGGCCATGGTGCAGGGAGCCCTGGAGCTGCGCACCAAGGTGGTGGAGGACGTGCTGACGCCGCTGGCCGACTGCTTCATGCTCCGTGCAGATGCCGTGCTGGACTTCGCCACCGTCTCCGAGATCCTCCGCTCTGGCTACACCCGCATCCCAGTCTACGAAGGTGACCGTCGCGACAACATTGTTGACCTGCTCTTTGTCAAGGACTTGGCCTTTGTTGATCCCGATGACTGCACCCCCCTGCAGACTGTCACTCGCTTCTACCGCCGTCCTCTCCACTGTGTCTTCAATGACACACGCCTCGACACGCTGCTTGAGGAATTCAAAAAGGGTGAGGCTACTGGACCACCACCTCCCGGGTACCCCCTCCACCCCTTTGCACTCCCACTGACTCCCAGGTCAGCAATCCCCCCAGCATGACCTCCTGGCAGGTACTGGGGATACTGATGGGAGCTGGGCTCTGCATGCGCTGGTGGGGCAGTGACCCTGGTGTCACCTGGTGGAACAGCCCCTGGGTGGATGGACAGCCTGTGATGCTGGTCATGCCAGCATGTGGTGTTGTGTAGACTGGAAAGAGCTTTTTACCTCAGAGGTTGTTGTCTCAGTGGGTGAGCCTGACCTGCAAGGCTGATGTCTCTGTGGGGGCTTGGCAGCATGGGTACAGCACCTGTCTCCACCCATGCCCCAACAAGGCAGCATTTACCTCTCTATTTTGTATGGCAGAGTTTATGGCAGGAGGTTGCATCTTGTTGCATTTTTTAGCTTAGTAGCAAGAAGCAGGTCTAGAAAGTATTTCTGTGCTTAAAGGAGGAAGAAAATCCTCAACCCTTAGCAGGAGCTGTACTTGTTTTGCAGCTGTGACAGTACTCATAACACAGCAGCTGCCAGCAGCTCCAGAGATGCTGAGAGCTGCATTTTTTGAGAATGCAGACAGCATGTGTTTTTCCCCTGCACTGGGAGTTGCAATTTGCTGTTGTCATTTAGTACATCATACTGTGGTGAGTGAGTCTTTAAGAAATGGCTGCAGCAGTGACATCCTGCATGATGTAATGCAGGAGAACAGCATGGCTCCCAGTGCCGCCTGGGGCTTCTTAGCTGCAAGCACAGCTGATCATGTGAGAAAGGCCAAACAGGTCCCCGCTAGTTACAGTGAAAGCCTCTCTGTGAGTCATCACGATGCTAGTTTTTAGAGCTGGTAGGAGGGGAGAATACGACATTTGTTGTGCACTGGGAAGGTGATTGTCAGATACATGCGGGTCAGCATCTTTGCTGGTGATGCGTAACTGTTTTCCCACCGTCTTCCAGGATCACGAGGAGATTTGTGTGTGGCACACTACTCACCTACACTCCTTGCCCCTCAGTACATCTGGAGAATCCCAATGATGCAAATCAGCAAATTCCTGGTTTTTATATCAAGACTGTTTGTAAAAGCATTAGGATTGCTCTCTGTGTTCAACCGGGCAGTATTCCCTACTAGCATGTCCTATGCCTCTTCTGAATTATCTAGTAGTCTCTCTTCTTCCTACTTTCTTATATGTATTGTAGTTCCTTCTTATCTGAAGCTTCCCATATGATACTGCAATGTTCCTGAAGTTCACCTGAGGTCTGTGCTACTTCACCCTTGTGTTCAGCAACTTCCCCCTCTAAGTTTGTTCTGCAGCCTGGTACCCTGTGGATCAACAGACCTATAGAAACTGACCTGTAGTTGCATAGTTCTCTGCCCCTTTGCTTGCTGTTCTCTCTGCCGTGCTTAATCAGAGCTGTTCTGTGTGTGTCACGCCCTGAGCTGACACGTGCATTAGCAAGCCTTGCTACCTGTCCTACACTTCCACATGTTAGTCCTCATCTCAAATGAAGATTATCTAACCTTCTTCGGTTTTACTTCATTCAACTCTTGGCATTTCACTTCAGGCTGCTTCTTCCTTATGTCTGTTTGCCATTAATGACTTCTGGCAAGTTTTGTTACAATCCCTCTGTACAGCTCTTCCTAAAATGTGTTTCTGTCCCTACCTTAGCTCTCCTTGTTTTGCTAAATGACTTGGCTATAAAGCCTTGCTTTTGGTCTTGATACAACACCCAGTGTAGTGTTTAGCAACTCCAGCTCTTCCTCTAAAGCTTATCTCCAGGAGTCGCTATATTTTCCTAATTCTTCTCACCCCTATTTGTGTGGGCATTTGGTCACCCCAGCACCCTGTGTTTGTAGATAGCCACCCCCTAGCCCAGACCTGAACACTTCCTAAACTGTCTTTTCTCAGTTCCAAATACAGGTTCCTGTGCTGGCTCCTGCACTACAAAAGACCTTCAGTCCCAGCTGCTTTCAGTCCCATCCACTGCCATTTCAGCCCCATTTACTTCACTATTTAATTTCTCAAATAAAGATTTCCCATTTGTAATTAAGAAGTTTAATAACTGCCTGCTTTTCTGAGTCTGTTTGAATGATGAAGTATCTCGTTTGATCCAATCAAGGTTGCTTCCCCTGTCCAGGTCTTCTGTGACACCTCCATTAATTAGAGAGTGGGCTGATTGCTTGTTGGTTCAGCAAGTATTTAATGAAGGTGTTCAATCACTTCGCACATTCAAGGTGCCTGCAGGACAGCAAACACTCCCACTGGTAAGATCCAGTCTCTTTCTAGGAAGGGTGGACATTGCCAAACACATCCAGGTCCTTTGGTCCCTGACAGTCCTGTAAATAGACCTTGCTAGCTTTATTTTCCTTCTCCGGTGATTAACTCAAGCAGTTTTAACATCCTTTATTTCTTTTTGCTATGACAGTGTTACACAAAACTTCTCAAGATCAGGATGTGATACCATCGCATTTTATATCTTTATTTCCTGGATATCCATGGATACTTCTTTTCTACTAGTGACAGATCCTGCCACATTCTCTATACCCATAACACTGGGGGTTTACAACATGTAGAAAGAACTTCACTGTCAGAACTCCTTGCTACAGTACACAAACACTTGTTCTTTATTACTGAAAGCACCAAGGGATGATTAAATAGGGCACTTTGGGATTCTTGCTCGTACCTCCAGGAGCACTTTGCCTTTTCTGTCTCTCCTCCTACTCACTAATCTCTTTCTATACCTATTGCTTTGCTTTTCTCTCATTGTGCTATCCTAGCAATGACTGGGTTTTGAAATCCATGGTCTTTTATAGCAGGGCTTGAAGGTAAGGGTTCCTTCATTGGTCTCTAGGTACGTTCACACCTAACCTTATTTGAGCTCAGTTCCAGTAAGACACATTGGGTTTTGCCTTGAGTTTAATCTACAATGAGTCTCAAATCCCCTCTTCCCCAACAGGACCCTGTGTAGATGGGATTACCCTCTGTGGACCTCAGGAACAGCAATTCTGTAGCATCAGCTTGCCAAAACCTCTACATTGTATGAAATAGTAGCATGTGCTTCAATAGTGGGTGGTTACAGCTCCCAAGAGCAGCTGTGAGCTCCTGGTTGACAAAGCCTTGCCCCCTAATCCAGTTTACTGGTCAAACCCATCACATCTGCTCCTTCACAAGCCTGCTGCTACTGCTGACATTCTGCAATGTCTCTTTTGGCACTAAGTCCTGAGAAAAGATGATTACATTTAGGACACAAATGGGAACTGGGGAAACCCAGAGAAGGCTGCAAATAGCAGCAGAGGCAGGGCTGGCCTGGAAGAGTAAAGCTTAGACTTCACCTCACAGCCAGAGGACCATGACTGCAAAAACATTACAGCAGCATGAGACGGGTTCAGCTGAAGAAAGGAAATACCTGTGTTAGAAGGTAGTTCTGACTTTTATCTCCCCATCAATGTGCAGTGAAATTAAATCAGAAATACTGAGGCCTGAATACCACCAAATTTGCCATTCATTTAGGCAAGCTGCACAGGGTCATTCGAGAGGGTGTGTAGTTGCGCAGCATTCACATGGAACTGCTAAAGACACCACACAAAATGTGTCCTCTTATCTCTAGAAATGAGAAAATACACGCCAGGGCACTAACTGTGCCACCTGCAGCCTGAAAGAAGCTGAAACTACTGAAAGAGTGAACAAATTGAGACAATTTCTCAGTGATTTTTATTGGTACATCTCAGAGGAGCTGGCTTTATTCTAGGCTTCCAGGAAGAAATGCCTAACATTCTATATTTATCAAGCTAAAGCAGTGTATAAGGACAGATGAGGTCCCAGCAGAATCACTTCGTTTTGGGAATATGAAGCTAGGAGGAAAGGTTTATGCATTCAGTGTGAAATGATGTGGGTGATGCAGTCTGTTTCTCCTCCATCCTAGAAGATAACCAAAGCAACATGTGTTGCAGCTTCGGTCCTGTGATACAGCACCCCATGGGCAGCTCTTCGGTGAGATTCACCTCCTTGCTCTGCAGCATCTTTGGGAAATGTTAGTCTTACCCCATTCCTCAAGTTAATTATGGACTTTGTTAACTGATTTCCTGGAGGAGTCTGTACACAGCAGAGGCACCTTTCAGCAAGTAAGCAAGTAGTTGTTAGAGGAACAGTAGAAGGTTTCCTTTACGTTCATTTTCCTGCAGCAGGGCAGAGGCTGAGGTGCAGCTCTAATTAGCCTTCTGCAGTTTGGCATCTGAGTTACTAAAAGTAGCTTCTCCATAAACAAACTTCCTGGCTTAGCAGGGAAAACAGCCCATCCTGCGGAGGACTGTTCTGTATTTGCTTTTCAAAGTACTCCACAGCCTCTGTTAGACTTGTACAAACTAAATGCAACTGAAGAAGGTGCTTGCTCTTACAAGGGTCTGGGTTCAGTACATTTTGGCTGCTTTTCTTACTGTCCTTTTGAGCCTGCAGTCACTGCAAGCAGAAATTGTGGTTGGAAATTTAAATCAGCCTTCAAAGAGCTTTCTGCAGATGCGATGCTGTTGTCTCTGGCACCTTAATGGGCTGAAGCCATGACCTTTCCCTTTTGGATAGGAAAAGGTTAATGGAGAGTGCCTGTTCATTTAGTGGCAGCCCAGTCTCAATCCCTAACACCCCCCTAGGAGCTGGTTGTTACCCAGTAAGTGTCTCCTGAAGAGTGACTGCCATGCCGACAGTGGGTGAGGTGCTGATATCTAAAAGATGGTTTCAGTGATTCATGCTGCAACTCTGCTTGGAATATGACTTACGAACTGCTAAATCTTACTGTGTGACCCCTGGGCTGCTTTACCCTGTCCCAGCAAGCTCAGGAGCAGACCTGCTCCTGGTTGGTGCTCAGCAAAGCAAGAGGGAAGCCCTGTACCTTGGAGAGAAGGCATCAGGCCTGCCATCAGCCTTGTGGGTGCTGTCAAAGGCACCTTCAGACTGAGCTGTGGGAAAGAGTGAAGTGGCCAATGCTAGACACCAAGGAGAACAGTTTTGCATTGGCTCTTCAGAAGTTTCTTAGTTTCAGAAAGCCATGGCATCCTCCTAGGCTTCCTTAGTCTCCCAAGTAATGTTCAAAAGGATCTACCATTTGTACCCAGGAAAAGTCACTCCTAGGAGGATCAGAACCCGACCCTACAGCAGATGGAAGATGAGACTCCCTGTCCTCTCTAATCTCCTCCTTAGCCTCCTGATCTCTTATTATTGGTAATCATAGAATCATAGGGGATCAGAAGGGACCCTGAAAGATCATCCAGTCCAATCCCCCTGCCACAGCAGGATCACCCAGACCAAGTCACACAGGAACACAGCCAGGCAGGTCTGGAACGTCTCCAGAGGAGGCTCCACAACCGACCTGGGCAGCCTGTTCCAGTGCTCCGGGACCCTCCCTGGGAAGAAGGTGCTGCTGATATTGATAGGATTTGGCAGCATCCCCAGCCCGTGAGGGGACAAGCCATAACCACACAGTCAGAACATCTGCAAACCTTCACCACCCCGCTGCCAAATGTATAGGGTCTGTTAAAAAAAGAGATGGGAGGGGACCCGAGACCCAGCCAGCCTGGGGGTGGGGTTTATGAATGATCTCCTGTCCCTCAGGTGGGAAACAAGGACAAGTCAGTCCTGTCCCAGTGAGGGCCAGGTGACAGCGGTAGTGATGCACCCAGCTTTGTGAGAGATGGGGAGCGGGATTTGGGGTTTATCTGGATGCACAGGGAGGAAATATCAGCTCACAGGGTTTGAGCCTGAAGAAACCACGTGAACTGCAATCATTTTCCATCACTGGGTACCTGTTCCGTTTCTAACATGGGTGTTAGTCTGGAAACCTAAGCCCCGGGGGTTTATAGCGTGTCTACAAGTGTTTATTTTCTGTGAAAATAAAGAACTCTCGAGCGCTCTAGCAGCCCTCCTGGCTCTGCCCCCAGCACAGCGAAACCATCAGTCTCCTTCCAGACTGTTGGGTTACTTCTACATAATCTCATTTGCCACTACGTGGAATCGCATTTCTCCGAGGCTGCTCTGGAGTGAATTACAGAGCCAACGTAGGTGTTCAGGCAAAAACAGAGACGTTGCCTGCATTACTCTCCGACCGCTTTTAAATAGCACCTCAGCTTTCTGTAAGGGCTTGGTGGGTTTGGGTTGCATGTAAATGTCATTAACAGCAAGGCTTTAGCCAAAAGAAATAACTCTCCTTGCTCACCCGAGGACTTTTAGGAGACCAGATGGCCCCAGTGTTTGGGAGCACGGGGTTTGGCAAAGGACCTATTTCCAAAAGCCAGGCTTTGCTAAGATGAAACATAGCTGTTGCTGCTGTCTTACAGCCAGCTCTGCTGCTTTTTTCCTTTTGAAATCTCAAGTTGGGGTGCTTTATTACCCCCTGAACAGACAAGGTGTGCAAAGCTGTGCATGAAAAGGAGTCAAAGAGCCCGGTCAAAAGCACACGCTGGATTTCCAGTGCCCAGAGGCTATTGGTTTAGGGTTTTTTTAAGTAAATCTTGGTGCTACTTGCTGCAATGTTATGTTCTCATTTCTAATTCTGTAGGTGTGGGAGGCAGTGAGCTGCTCTCTAAAATCTTGCAATAAAAGCTGGGTATGAGGAGGAGGGAATTTATGCTGCGGAGAATACCCGAGCTTTGCTGTGAGAAATGCGTAGTGCTGATCTTCAGCTGAGAAATATCACTTGCTCATGTCAGATCCAGGACAGGGTTATTTGAAGGACATATGGTCCCCAGCAAGATGTGTTTAGTGCTGGGCTGCCCTGATTATGCTCATCCCTGTCCCTCCATGGGGATGAACCAGAAGGTACCAGTGGGCGAGGAGGGACCTGCCCCTGCTGCATCTTTGTACCTAAGCAGAGCAGCAGGCGAGGGTGTTGGGATGTGGGAGAAGCAATTCCATAGCAAAAGGAACTCTTCAGCCCTTTTGGGTGAAAGTTGCTGTTCGAGGACCTCAGCTCTGGGCCTGTAGGGAACATTTAGGTGTTTGCAGGTTTCTGGAGGTCCCTGCAGTGCCCGCTGGGCACAGTTGGGTCTGTATAGGCATTGCAACAGGGATGCAGAGAATTCCCCTCTGGAGGGGAAGTTGTTGGCTGTGGAACCAGTGAAGGACATTGTAAAGCAGAAATAGAGGTTCAGAACCTGTGTGTGCTGATGAGTAGCGTAGGAGCCACAGGGGCTGTTGATCAACAGGTCCAAAAATATATTTGAGCTAGAAACCCAGAAGTTGTTTGTGGTTTGGGTTCTGGTCAAGGTGCTGAGCAGAACAGGCAATAAAGGAAAGGAGAAGTTAAAGAATTTGAAACAGCTTACAGAGCCCCGGATGTGTGAAAACAAATAGAGATGTTTTGAGTAAGCCAAATGCAAGAGGCCTGAGAATGTGTCAGCAGAGCTGATAGCTTGCTGGGGCTAATGAGGAAGCTGAAACCACGGTTGGGGACTGGGGGACTGATCTGTTGGAGAGCAGTGTAGGAGAAAGGGACCTCATTTGTGTCTCTAAATCTGTGAGGGGTGGGTGTCAGGAGGATGGAGCCAGGCTCTTCTCAAGGGCATCTGGTGATAGGACAAGGGGCAATGGGTGCCAGCTGGAACAGAGGAGGTTCCGTCTCAGTATCAGCAGGACCTTCTTCCCAGTGAGGGTCCCGGAGCACTGGAACAGGCTGCCCAGGGAGTTTGTGGAGTCTCCTTCTCTGGAGTGGTTCCAGCCCTGCCTGGCTGTGTTCCTGTGTGACTTGGTCTGGGTGATCCTGCTGTGGGAGGGGGATTGGACTGGATGATCTTTTGAGATCCCTTCTGATCCCTAAGGATTCTATGATTCTATGTTAAGAAACACTGTGACTTTCACGCAGGAGTCACTGTCACTGCTGGTGAAGGTCTTGGTCCAACTCTGTTTCAGGTAACACAGAGGAGTTGCTGTTAGGGTCAGGGTTTAGAGAAGACATTCAGGTACAAGCTGATGGCTTGAAAAGTGTTCAGCCTCCATGGCCAGATAGTTTTCCAAGCAATTCTTCAGGAGCTGGGCTGAAAGCTGCCAACAAACATATGAGCTGCTGTTCAAGGAGCTGTAGGCTTTGCCCGTATTTTAGGAAAAGCTTTAGGATCAGTCCAGAAAGTGATCGATAGAAAGATGCCGTGAAGCTGTCATTGGCAATTTGATAGGAAAGACAGTTTACAACAGAATGAGAAAACACCTGGAGGATGAAGGAAACCAGGACATGCTCACATTTCTCTGTTGGATGACACTGTTTCATTGCTCTGTTAGAGCTGCCTGGTGCCAATGAAGCTGAGGGTAAGCGAGAAGCAGCAGGTGTAGTGTACCCTTCGCTTCTACATAGGAGGGCTGTCAAGCTGCTAACACCAAAAAAGAGACAGGCAGAGTCCTGTGACACCTAGGAATCAGCCTGGGCACTGACAGCCCTGTGAGGCTGGGCTCTGTGTGTATCCCTTCTCCTTGGATTAGTGTGGTCGGGGTAGGTTTGGATGACAGCAGCTGCTTCGGAGGTTCAGCTGTGCACTGCACCTCTCACTGAGCTCTGTTCACCTGCCAGCCCCCCATTCTGGGGATCCCTCTTGTCAGGGGTAGAGGTCTCACTGTTGCTCTGCTCTCCCCCACAGGAAAGTCCCACCTGGCCATTGTGCAGCGGGTGAACAACGAAGGAGAAGGAGACCCATTCTACGAGGTGATGGGCATTGTCACCCTGGAAGATGTCATTGAGGAGATCATCAAATCCGAGATCCTGGATGAGACGGATCTGTACAGTTAGTGTCCCAGAGCAGCTACTGCAGTTGCAGGAGCCAGGGTGGGAGCCTGCACAGACGTGACATGTGGGTAGGAAACAGGCCAGAGCAAATTGTAGTCCTTCCCCAGAGCAATTCAAAGTCATGGTGGGAAAACCAGAAACGATGGAGAGATGCTGGTCAAATGTCAGGGAGTCATGAATGCTTGAGATAAAAGAAACATCAGCATCAGCAGTCAGTGGTTGGGCAAGACCTGACCCAGGGGCAGTGTTGGGCATAACATGCTTATGGGAGGTTCCTGAGCTCCTTTCCAACTCTGAGTCATGCATCCAACCAAGGCAACTCAGAGAGAAGCATGTTCCATCGCCCTGCTCCCTCTCCAGGGAGCTGCTGCTGAGGCTGTGATGCTTGATATGTTTTGTGTGCCCTGCTGCTCCAGCTGCTGCTCCACAGCAGTCCTGCCGTAAGGTGCAGCAAGAGATATTTTGTATTCATGTGTGCGTGTGCTATAGGGCTCTGCAGCTGTAGCCGCTTTGTGGCTGCTGCGGGTGGGCAACCACTGTGCTTTCTGCCCCACAGCGGACAATCGAAAGAAGGAACGGGTGCCCCACCGGGGCCGTAAGCCCCAGGACTTCTCCATCTTCAGGCTCTCAGAGAGTGAGATGAAGGTGAAGATCTCCCCACAGCTTCTCCTGGCTACTCATCGGTTCATGGCAACAGGTAGCCGTGTCCTCATGCAAACCTTGTTTCTCCCTGAAGCTGCATCAGCCCTGCAGTGCAACCCTGAACTGATCCTGGGTCAGGCTTTCCCCTCAGTGAACAGTTTACACCTACCTGGACCCCATCTCTGAGCATCCTGCTGCTCCATCATCGTGGGTCTGCATGTGGTTCCCCTCTGTGCTGAGGCGGAGTCTGTGCAGCTCAGAGGATGACATTTCCCACTAAGAGCATGTGTTACCTTTCCTTTAGAAGTGGAGCCTTTCAAGTCCCCCTACCTCTCTGAGAAGATCCTGCTGCGGCTCTTGAAACATCCCAACGTCATCCAGGAGCTCAAGTACGACCGAAAGAACAAGAAGGCAGCAGAGCATTACCTCTACCAGCGCAACCGCCCCGTTGACTATTTCGTCCTCATCCTGCAGGTGCCTGGGGCAGTAGTGGGCAGAGGGTGGTAGGGGGTGGCCCATCTTTCCTTGCTGCCTCGCTCTTGGCTACTTCTGCCATCAGAGATGCCTGTCTGAGTGGGGTTTCCTTCTCCTTACAGGGGAAAGTGGAGGTGGAGGTTGGCAAGGAAGGGCTGCGGTTTGAGAATGGGGCATTCACCTACTACGGTGTCCCTGCCATCATGGCTATTGTCTCCTCTGGTAAGGGCTCTGTGGGCTCCTTCTGGCCCTGCCTTAGCTTCTGCAGCCCTCATGGGGCTAAGCCAGGAGAATGGGGTGTCTGGGAGAAGGGGCTGCTTGTGGGGTGTCCCTGCTGTGGGGTGTAGGGTTGGCAGGAACCCTTCCTCTGCAGTTCCTACACCTCCAACTGTCATTTCAGACAATGACATGCGGAAAGCAGGCAGCTTGGCTGGCTCTTCCTTCCTACGTAAGTATTTTGGGGTGAGCTGGGGCTCAAAAACCTCTCTTACGTGACACTGGCTGACTGGAGGTGGAACAGGTCACACAGAGCAGCTCAGGCTCTGTGCCGAGATCACTCCCTTTAGAAAACTCAGTGGAGAGTCAACCTGCTGAGGGGCTGAAGCCAATGACACCGTGTCCTTACTGGCCATCCTCAGAGCCCCACCAGAGCTCAGGCAGTAGGTGCTACCCACAGGCCACAGGCTAGGCAGGGTACAAGCCATAGTGGGTGCTGTGCTGCTGGGGCCACACATGTCCACAGCACTGCCAGCTGGGACACTCTCTGGTCTCCTTTGTGCCCAATGTGCCACACACTCAGGTGAGACACTGTGTCCTGACATGTTTACTACCATCTGGCCACCTCTGCCTGCCACAGGACATCTGTGGTTGCACCTCTGGCCGGCGAGGAGGCAGAGGGTACAGGCACCTTCCTCCGCTTGACCTCTTCTTCCTCCTTGAGGTGAACCCCACCAGAAGCGAGTCTTAGCAACGAGTGATGGTGGAGAATTCAGACTCTAACCTGGCATTTAGCAGTCTGTTATTAATTAACCATCATTATGCAACTCTTTTATCGCTAGCCAATCTTTGGCATTGGTGGCCAGGGGTTGAGGTGCGGCAGCGGAGACCCAGCGTGGGCAGACCCACAATGGGTTGTGCAGGGAGAGCAAGGAGAGAGTGCTGGTGGTTATCAACTCGTCCTTTGCTCCCAGCTGGCCAAGGTTTCTGTGGGCAGCACTTCATGCTGGTGCCTTTGTTTGGATTGCGAGAGGTTTTGATCTAGGAGAGGATAGGGAACAGGAATTACTGGGGGAGGAGCAGGGAGATCAGAAGGAAGGGGCTGCAGGGCAAATTTTCTGTGGGTTTTATCTTCAAAGCGATTGAAAAGCACTAGCCACACAGAGGTTCCTAGAGCATTGCAACCTCCCTGTGGGGATAGTGGCTGCAGGGAGGGCAGCTGTGGAACTCTTCCTCTTGGTTTGCCCCCACCATCACCTCTGTCTCTTGCCTCACGCCATCCCTCACTCCTCTCCCTCGTTCCGCAGTGCCTGTCTCAGTGTCCCGTACCTTCGCCTTCAGCAGAGGGGACTCCCTGGCTGGCTCCCCAGGTAACAGCATGGCTTTGGGCAGAGACCAATACACATGCCAGGTGCTTTCCAGCTCCCTATACATGGAGCACCGTGCCCCCCTCCCCCTGCACACTGGGCAGCACCAGGAGAGAAGCACCTATGGCAGCCTGTGCCAGGCAGCTCTTTATGGGTTGGATCAAGTGTGGCAGATGAGGGGTGGGAGCCCCATCCTTATCACTGCCTTCTCCAGTGAGATGCAAACCCCAGGGAGAATGGGATAGACAAGGAGGAGCCATAAATGGATGGGGCTTGCTCTGTGCAGTTTCCTGCACTCAATGCTTGGATTTTCTTGCTGCTTCTCACCATGATAACCCGCAGCCTTGCGTGCACATTGCTTTGCTTCGCTTGCTTTCTGGCAAGCTGGGTAACAGAAGGGCATTTTAGCAGCAGAGCAAAGTCAGCAAAATGTTGACATCACCCGTGCAAGGAGCAAGCTGCCTTTGCTCCCTAATAAATCACTGATCAGCCAAAAGCCACCATGTCGCGTGTCAGAGGCCATCAGTCAACGTGAGTGATGGGTGTCCCGTACGACAGCAGGACAGCCTGCTGTGGAGCCTCTGCTACTCTTCTGTCAGAGTTGGGATGGACAGCAGTGCCCTCGAGGAGGCAGGTTAAATAAACCCTGCGGGCTGCCAGTTGCAACTAGAATTTGTGCCAAATGCTGTGCAGAAGCCCTGCATTAGCAGAGAGCTGTCAGTCAGTCAGTGTGACAGACAAGCAGCAGCCCTAACCTGTGCTGGCAGTGCCAGCTCTGATGCCTCTCTGGTCCCTTTGATTTGCATGGGACTGTCACGATGCCTCTGCTGCCAACGTGCACCGAAGACCTGCCAGCTCTGGTGTGCGGGGGGCATAGCTGCCAGAGGTTACCAGTTCACCCAGGCTTCACGCTGGTACCAGGGACCCAAGCGGTACCATGAGTGAGAGTGTTTGTCTCCATGCCATCTCCTCGCACAGTGAACAGGTCCCCATCAAAGTGCAGCGGACTCAACCGCTCTGAGTCCCCCAGCCGAGAGCAAAACGACTACGGAGGCAGCACCACGCAGCTCCACAGCAGCAGCAACAACATCTACACACCCGACTACTCAGTGCACATCCTCTGCGACGTGCAGTTTGTCAAGGTACCGCTGGGTTGACAGGAACTGTCCCATCCCAGCCTCCCCCTGCCCAGGTACCCTTTCATCCTGCTCTGCCCTGGGAGCCTGGAGGGTGCCCATTAGGTTCTGGGGAGACCCATACTCCAGGTATTTGGGGGTTTGCTGTCCCCAAGTCCCTGGGGAGCTCATGGTGGGGTGGGGCTTGGTGCCTGCTGAGCTGGGCACGTGTGTTTGTGTGCCTAGGTGACCCGGCAGCAGTACCACAACGCTCTGGTAGCCAGCCGTATGGACAGCTCACCCCAGTCTCCTGACATGGAGGCCTTTGACAGAGATTCAACCAAGGCTTCAACTGTGCGGGGAACCCCACAGACACCAAAGGAGGATCCCACCACCCTTCTGAATGAGAGGAACAACATCATGTGTAAGTCACCCAGAGGCATCCCTTCCTTGCCACAGACCAGTGCTGTGAGTCCCCCACCATGTGCTCTTGTCCCCTTGGAGTCCCTGGCACTGGAACCTGCTGCAGCCTGGCACCGTGTTGCATGCTGCCTCCTGCCCTGCCATCAGCCTGCCCTGTGTCCCCACAGGTAGCCGCTCTGAGGGGCAGCACAGTCCCAGCGAGTCAGTGTTCCTACGCATGGAGTGCATCCCTTTCATCCAGGAGGAGCTGGCTGACAACGAGGAGAACAGCAAACGGCAGAGTGAGTCTGGCTGGGACACACACAACCCTGGGGGTGGTGATGGCTGCGGTGCCCCAGGATGCTGCAGCCGTGCTGGGCTTTTGCAGACAGTGAGTGCTGCGGAACCATCCTGGAGGCAGAGTCTCCAGGCAAAGAGGCTGGGACCAGCTCATCGCCAAGCAGCAATGAGGAGACTCTGGGCAGGAGGCTGCTGAGATCCCTCAGTGAGTAACCCCCCCAGAGAGGTAGCACCCAGGGAAGTACTCTGCCAGGATCTCTAGCTCTGTCCCCATCAGTACCTGGGCAGCAGGCAAAACTGCACCTAGGGCTAGCTCAGGCAGAGCCAGACACTGCTCCTATGCCCCCCATCCTGATCGCCTCTGGCACCCCAGCTCTGGACACCCTTGTTGCTGCAGGTGGGCGCAAGCAACAGCCATCACTGGAGGATGAAAACACGTCAGAGGAGAGCTCCAATCTTGCTCTGTTAATCACCTGAGCAGCGGCGTGGCTGGAGCACGTGCTGGAGGCCCACGCAGACTGGAGGTAGGAACTTACGTCTCAGTGCAATATTCCTTCCCCAGCTCGGTTTTAATAGGATAAAGTCAAGGGTCCACCAGCGAAGCCGAACAATGTGGTTTGGACCCCAAGCAGACACATGTCATTGGGGGCTGCAGTGATACAGCAACAGATTCCAACCATCCTTGGGGCAGGAATGGATGTCAAAGACATTGTGAGCCCCTGACTCTCGCTCTCGTGGCTAGAAACGCATGTTTGCACCAATATTCCTGAGCCTGGCTGGGAAAAGTTCTGCAGGTTTGAGCAGCAGCAGGTCAAAGGGGGCAACCTCTGGTCGTCTGCACCAAGCTGGATTTATGTCTTCCAGGTCTGCAGCATGGGGGTCTCTTGTCCCGAGGCTCACGTTCAACAGCAGCAGGTCTGCACTCGCTCGCTGCCTGCCAACCCACCTGCTCGCTCGTGCCGCCCCTCCCTGCAGGACCTGTGCAGAGCCCCATTTCTAGGTGAGAAAGGATGTGCTCCAGGTGGGGCTGAACTACCCAGGTGGCCTGGACCAGCTAGCTGGAGTCTGAAGGCCCTTGCCCAGCTGCTCCTTGGTAGTATCTGGTCTCAAGGAAGACGTGGAAAAAGGTGGAGAAGAGTCTGCCATGGCGTCCCTGCGGGCAGAGCAGGGAGGGGCGGCCCAACCCAGAACTGCCCTTAGTATCATTTACCATCCCCATCCCAGCAAGGCCCAGAGCCCCTCAGTGCTGGGTGCTGCTCAGATGTGATCTCTGCCGTGAGAACTTGTTGTTTGAAGGGTGCCACACGCAGCTCAGGGCCCCAGCAGGCGTTTGTGCAGTGCCTACTGTCACACTCGCAGTGCCTTGTGCACACTGACCATCAACCCAACCCAGCATTCCTAAATCCCTGCCAGGCACAGGGCAGGGAGCCCTGCTCACCACCAAGTGCAGCATCCACCCTGGGCTGGGGGGAAAGCTGCTCCATGCTGCATTGAACCACCCTCCTCTCCACGCAGAGCTGTCTGTGTGAGGGAGGCTCACACTGAGCCTTCAGGTTGGTACAGACCAATCAGTAGTTTTTGTAGAGGCTGATCGCAACGGGGGTATTAAAAGTGATTTCTCCCTGAGCGATGGCCTTTCTGTGTCTTTGAGTGTGGGGAAGGACATGCTGACCTCTCACACCAGGCTCGGCTGCCCGCACAACCATGGTGGCTGGGACAACGGGAGTCTGGATTGCCGAAAGGGGAAGGGAGAGTACCAGACCAGCCCATGATTCCCAGGTTGTTCCTGTGAACCTGGACTCTCTGTTGCCCTTGCTTCCAGGAAAGCATTCAGCCACGCAGAGTTACACCACTGCAATGCAGACAAGCACTGGGAAAGGAGTTAATATACCACTGCCAACACAATAGTGGGATATGCATGCTGGAGTAGAGCCTGACAGATAACGACAGAAGTCTCATAGTCCACCAGTGCTGATAAAGCTTCAGCGGGAATAACGGCATCCCTATCTGGGCACTGCCCTGCTGAGGAAACACATGGCAATTGAAAGGAGGCCAGTGGAAAGCAAGGGCTGGAAAACAACCCCAAAGGCTGAAGGAAACAAGCGCGTTTAACCTTAACTGGTGAAGGGGAGGAAGTTTTCAAGTATATAAAAAGCTTTTGCAAAGAGGAAAGGAATAATCTGTTCCCTGTTGCCATGGTAAGTGGGATAATGGATAATGAGCTTATACCGCAGAAAGGAAAAAAATGTAGGTCACTCCTTAGGAAAACAAGGCTGGTGAGTCTAGAAAAGCACTGGCACCGATCATATAGGGTGCACCAGGCTCTACACCTCCAGGTCTGTAAGGGCAGAAGTGTAGGCAGATGTCAAAAATAACAAAAGCAGAGTCAGTTCCTTCAAGTCCTTCTCCTAAGATCACCCGTAGGAAGTTACCCATTAACCACTAGCTCATCTCACCAGCTGTGGAGGGACAAGAGGAGAAAAATGATGAAACTGCTGCCCCTGGCTCATCCTCTTCCCTGACACAAAAACTAACCTGAAGAGGACAAACAAGAGTTCCCGAGCAGTATCTCTCTGCAAACACAACAAGCTGCAGCACGAGTAAAATCAGTCAGGATAACAGTGATTATTAACTGACCCAGGGACAATGGCTATTTCTTGTTCTTCATCAAGCTCCTGGCAGGAGGCTGCTCTGTCAAGGTGGTAATATCAGCTTGCAATAGACCTGCAGTGAGCACAGAGGACAGAAGCAGATGGTCCCAGCTCTTTTTCAGTGCCAGAAATATGGGCTGCTGTTGGCAGGGCCTGCTGAGGCCATGGGGGTTAGGTAGTGATTCACCAGGGGCCTGCAGAGAAGGAGGAACAGGAAATACATGCTTTTTGAGGCAGTGGCAGGCCAGGAACACTGGTCCAGGGAAGAGATGTCCACATGGCTGGGTAACACATGACCACCCAAAAAGCAAGCACACAGCAGTGAGCAGGATGAGACTGACAGCATGGGGGGCAGAAAGAGGCATGTAAGACAGGCACAGGAGGAACGGGTTAGCTTCACAGTCATAAAGAGCTCTCAGTTATATTCTCCTAATAGGTCTGTGCCCCATTAATAGCTACTGTGTTGAGGTGCAAAGGAGAAAGGGAAAGTCTCTGAAACAATCTGAGTAAGACTTAGTGGACAAACCAGGAAGCAGAGACTTTTAACCTCAGCCTGGGAGGCAGCTAGCGCAGCGTGAAGGCATGACATCACACCAGGCAAGGGTAGTGTTCAGAGATGGAGATTTAATTTTGTCAGCAACACAAAGGAGCACTTATCACAATTACAAATGTTTGCTCGCGTAAGGCTTAGAACTTGTGGAGAAGCCAGCTCTGCCCCTCCCCAAAACACTACCAAGTTACATGAGCTCACACGCTGTGTAAGATCCCAACCTGTCAGGCTGTTATCCCACAGCACATTGCACTGGCACCAGACTTCGCCTAGATTGAACTCATCAGTTACATGGAGTTGATTTGGATGTGCTAAAAAGATGCAGCTCTGAACACCTGAGGACCAGGCTGCTGTCAGTGAAACAAGAGCCAAGGCAGCTCAGGCTGCCCCTACCCTCCTGGAGGCACTGGCTTACCATATATTGCAAGGGGTGTTTCAAAAAGGTCAAGTGATGATTATTACCGATTGAGCTACTGCTCCCATCTTTATTAAACCCCAAGAGGTGTAGGACGAAGCAAGTCATGAGCAGGGAAAGACAAGGACTAAACACTATAGCTTTGGTGACTTCATGTAAGTTTGGTTGTTCGTGTACTTCATTGGATTTTTGTGACAGCTTCGTGGATGGACTTGGCCACATAGTCCAGGTTCTTGGTAGTCAGACCACACATGTTGATTCGCCCACTAGCCATCAGGTAGATGTGTTTTTCCTTGACCATGTACTCCACCTGCTTAGCTGGGAAAACAATTGGACACCAGGTCAAAGCAGTGACTCCACAGCTTAGTCAAGCCCAAAGAACCAAAGCTGATCGAATCTTTCACAACAAGCTGTAAACTTCCAGCACTGGCCACTAAAATGCCATGTGGTGCTTCATCCCTGCCTAACCAAGAGGCAGTAATGCCAAGGACCCCAGTGAGGTCCCCAAGAAATTGCTGCCTAGACTGCTTCAGCCCAGCTCACTCCCAGCAAAACTATCCTCACTCCCTTCACTAGGCCACCTTGTACTTACGGTTCAAGCCTGTGAAGCTAAACATGCCAATCTGCTCCGTAATGTGGTTCCAGGTACCCGGGGTCCCAAGGGACTCCAGTCGAGACCGGAGCTCTGACCGCATCAGCAAGACACGATCTGCCATTGTCTTCACGTTGTCCTTCCTGCAGCAGGTAGAAAGCAGAGCATGAGGACAGGCACCTGTCTAGTTTGGACTCATCATTTGGACAAGCCTGGTGCTCACCAGAGTTTTCTCCATTCCCCCATCCCACCGGCCCTAGAAACACATACCACTCAGCGAAGAGTTGTGGGGAAGCAAGCGTAGTCGCCACAATACGTGCTCCCTGGGAAGGAGGGTTGGACCAAGTAGTGCGCACAATCTTCTCCATCTGGGAAAGCACACGCTGCACATTGTCTGTATCCTTCCCCACCACAGTCAGGTTCCCCACACGTTCATCTGTGGACAAGCCAAAAGGCATGAGCCATTCATCCCATACATCATGGCAAAGTAGTGGTCTCCCCACCCCCCAGCATGCCAGCCCCATCTGTCTGCGTGTGATACTACTGGGCCAGCTTACTGCTAGAAACTCACTGTAGAGCCCAAAGTTCTTGGAAAACGACTGTGCACAGAAGAGCTCAAAGCCCTCGGAGACAAAGTACCGCACAGCCCAGGCATCCTTGTCCAGGCTGCCAGAGGCAAAACCTTGGTACGCAGAGTCGAAGAATGGAAACAGGAACCGGCGCTGCAAGGAGGAACAGTGTTAGAGGGAAACCCCTTCCCCACAACCTTCACTTTAATCCTCACTGGCCCCAGAAGAGGCAAAAATAACATTAGCTTCTGGGTAAAGGCAAAGTAATCATGGTTAGGCAACACCAGGCTGAGATATTTTCTTTCTACTACTGGGGCGTAAGAAATGGATGGCTGAAGTGATCAATAAAAGATCAAATGCAGGAAAAAAAGGCATTTGATGACACCAGGCACAAGAGATGCGCCCTTATATCTTACTATTACATCCTTATATATATCCTATACCTTATATCCTACTATTAAGAACCTGTGAGAAACAAGTGCCCATCAGTGGGCATGAGGTTTTCACTGATTTTCAGCATAAAGAAACCTCAGTGCAGCCCATGCCAGAGTGTACAAGCAAGAACTCAGATGCTTCTATCCTCTGAGTACAGTCAACCAGCTTCCTGCTAGCCTCTTCCTTCAACACTTGCCCTGCAAGATGCTTCCACTTCCTGCCACATCTCATGCCATTCCCTAGAATCAATTCTGGATGCATGTGCTCTGGCTGGCTCAAGAACTATCTGTCCCCTTAACACCACATCAGCTCCAGGAGCAGCCCATACCTTCATAACAGCAGCAATCTGCTTCCACTGGTCAGGAGTAGGGTCTGTGCCTGTTGGGTTGTGTGCACAGGCATGGAGGATGAAAATGGAGAACTCTGGGGCTTTCTGAGAAGACAACAGGCCTTAGTCACACACACGGATGAGACTGGGCACCCATAGCAGACGGGCTTGAACTGCTTTAGGCACCAGCAGTCTCTGAGAGATCCACTTCCAGGCATAGCCTAGCCTGGCTGCCAGATGCTGACAACAGAGCACCAAACACAGCCCATCCCAGGGCAGTTTTACTCACCTCCATATCATCCAGCAGCCCCTGGAGATCCAGACCCCTCTTGGCAGCATCCCAGTAGTGGTAAGTTCTAATATCTTTAAAGCCAGCATCCACAAACACAGAGTTGTGGTTCTCTGAGGAAAGAAATCACTTTTCAGGAAAGCAGGCCCCATCTCCAGCAAGCCACCTTCTCCAGTTCCAGTGTCTCACTAAACACCACCAAAATGCACAAGGAAGACACTTCCCCTCCCCTTTACCCACAAAGGGAACACCTCTCACTACCCAGGCCCCTGTTGCCCAGTGACCCACCAGGCTCCTGTGAGGAGGCATCGACACTACAACGGGACTCACCCCAGGATGGAGCAGAGATGTAGACTGGGGTCGCTGTGTTGTTGTTTCCATTGTACCATCGCCTCAGAAACTCTGCACCAATACGCAGAGCGCCTGTGCCACCCAAGGACTGAACACTTCCAATCTGCAACAGAGAGAGTTGCCAGCAAGGTCCACCCAGGCCAGCACAATCATCACTTCAGAGAATAAGGACACTTGCAAGAGTGAGACAGAAGCCCAGGCGTGCTCTCTGGGGTCACCCCAGTCAGGACACCATCCCCTTCCAGTGGTCTTCAACTTCCTTCAGCACTCGGGACTGTCCCGATGCTCTCTGCAGTTATAAATAGACTCCTGTTATTCCGGTTACTTTCTGGCACAGAGCAGATTTCCAGCTAGTAGCTTATTTTGGGAAAGGTGGTCTATTATGTGACTCCAGTTTCCCTTGGGCAGCTGTTAAAAGATGAAGGAAAAGCCGAATTCCAATCACGACCCACATTCATTGTTTTCAAAAGCTACAATGACAGCAACAGGTACACAGATTCATTGAGAAGCCTATGACCTGTAAAGACCACATCACAAAAGCCCTCTAAATCCTGCCAAAACACAGTCACGCCACACACTTCTGTTTGCTCTGCAGTGGAGACACCAGAGGATTCTAGCAGCTCCCAGAGCATGGAGCAGTCTCTCTCCCCGTCTGCCACTTACCCGGTTCTCCTTGATGGCGGGGCTGTCATCACCCAGGGCGATGCGAGAAGCATTGGCCCGAAACTCGGGCAGGCCAAGGATGGGCAGGTACTCGTGATTCAGGCTGTTGTCGTTGGCGATCATCTGCTCCACCTTCTTTACCACCGGCAGGACCCATGGCTGCCCCTCGTCTGTGCGGTAAGCTGCAGAACGGGGGAGAACCGTTCTTTCCACACCCGAAGGCCTCCCGCCCTCCGAACAGCCAGCCCGAGACACCGAAACACCGAAACCCCAGCAGCCGGCCAGCCCAC
>VZRI01007637.1:547378-572239 GCA_013397515.1 Upupa epops
GTGCGGGGTAGGTGGGTGGCGCGTGGCGAGGCCGTCTCATGGGGCGGCTGCCTTGCGGGACCGGGTTGGGGTGATGCCGGGG
Organism: Upupa epops; assembly: GCA_013397515.1. Classification (NCBI taxonomy): domain Eukaryota; kingdom Metazoa; phylum Chordata; class Aves; order Bucerotiformes; family Upupidae; genus Upupa; species Upupa epops. Next base: position 547,461 of record VZRI01007637.1, read on the forward strand.
TGTCCCGCAACAGCCGCGCTGCTGTCTGTTACTCGGGGGCACGGCACGCACGGCCCCGGCGGGCGGCCGGTTTGCTGTTGCAGATCAGCCCCGGAGTACCGCGCCAAGGGCACCGTTCCTCGGGGGAGCCGGGAGTAGGGCTAAGGGGGTGCGGAAGAATGCCAGTGGGCAGGTTGCGATGTCCAGGTGCGGGGTAGTTCCAGGGGTGCGGAACCCAGGTGCAGGACGAGAAGGGCCGTGAGGACGGGGTGTTTCCTTGCCTGGATAAAGGGGGGGTCGCGGGGATGCCCCAGGGCACCTGCCCCGGGTTTTACGTCGCTTGTCCGACTCCCAGACACCCGTAGGTCGGGTGCTGTGGGGTGGCCCCTGAAACCCTCCGAGCTCGGGCAGACCCTGTCTTCTCGAGCTCTCTCCCCTCCCACCGAGACCTTCTTGGCCAAGGCGAACCCCGCTCCGGCGCACCGGGGAGCGCGTGGAATCACTCGCGAGTTCGGGATTCTTTTCCCTTCACCCGCAGGGAATTCCCCGCTGCCGAGCTCTGCAGTCCCGGTGCGGGCACAGAGCTTCCCGCTGGGTCCGCCAGCCTCGGGGGTTCTTGCGGACAGTCGTGGCGGGTGCTATCGTGGTGCGGATGTTGGGGGGTGTCAGCAGAGGGCAGAGCCGGCCCGCGCATCGCGCCGCCGGCAGCTCTCGTGAAGCCACGCAGCTCATCCCGCAGCACTCGCTAGGAGCGGCACCGCGAGCCGCGACGGGATCCGCTCCGACCCGGTTGGACCTGGGCCGAGGTTGCCCGCGGCTCCACCCGAGCCTCCCCTGGGGCGGGGGCTCGCTGCCGCTCGGTGCGTGATCGGCTCCGTTACGAACCCGAGCCTGTCCTCTAGCAGCGTTTGAAGTTTATGGGAATCCGCCCGCGATCTTGCAGCACCTTGGGAAAGGCTCCAAGGGAAACGGGAAGGACGTCGCGAACAACAGTCCCGACGGTGTGACACCCCACCCCACCCCGCAACACGCCTCATGACCTAGAACACGGGGAGACGGGACCGGAAAGGTCCTGCTGTCCCCAAACGCTTTTGCAGACTACCCGTGTCCTACGTTCCCGTTGTTAACCCGTCCAGGAACCCTCTGAAAACCAGTTTGGCTACTTGCACCCCTCCCATGTTAAGGTTGGCTCCATAGTCTGACTGCCCAGGAGGGAGCCCGGGGGCACAGCCTTCGCCTCCCCCCAGGTCCAGGCAGCACCTGGAAGAACTGCCCAGTACACTTTTTATAGTTAGCATGAGAGTGGGGAAGAGGCAGAGCGGCGTGCCAACGCTTCTGCCTCCGGAGAAAACAGCGTAATGGGAAAGGCAGAGGTGCAAGACAGCAGTGCTAGACCAAAGCCTTGGCCTAGGAGGGATTTTAGCCCAACTCAGACAAAACTTCATTGGACCTTGAGAAAATACCAAGGTGAAATGTACAAAGGGCTTCAGATCTGCTCTCTGCAATAGGGGTGAACCCCTGCAGACACTTGATCTTGGCAGTGTGCTGTGAGGGCATTTTCAAACCCTTAACTCTAACCTTAACCATAACTCCAACCTTAGATTTAATCCTACCCTTAACTCTAACCTTAGATCTAATCCTAAATTTAACCCAAACCAAATGAAGAGCACTTGGACTTCCTGAAGTTCATGGGGGCTGCTAAGTGAGAGAGATGCTGCAGTGCTGAGCAGGGCTGCAGCTGATGAGAACAAGGGCATCAGAGGTACCTGGGGATGGCCCACTGCAGAGTGAATCATGTTCTCTGCTCATGAGGAGAAAAGCGCTGCACAAGCAGGATACTACGATGGGAAAAACCAACCAAGGCTGCTTAGAGCATCCTATTTCTGGAGCAGACAGAAATACTGGGGAGTCCCCAGACTGGCAGACTCTCACTGCACTTACAGGTTTCTAATCCTACTACTCTCCAAAGAGCACTGGGATATTTGGGGACACGGCCAAGCACTTTCACAGTGCAGAGCTGGGAAGTCACGAAGGCACTGGGGTGCTGCCTGTCAAGCTGGCTACACCAAGCCACTGCAGGGACTGCCAGAGCAGGCTGAGCAGTGCCAGTTGCAGGACGAAAATGCAGTTTCCCTGAATTAACACTATCTTTCACCCCTTCTTTGTGGGCTCCTGGGCAACCTGAGCTCAGCGCTGTTGGTCTGGTGGAGACTGTCTGTGCCACTACCTGTGCCTGCAAGGCCAGGGTCTCTGACCCAGCAGGAGTTACCTGCCAGTGCGCCTGGCTGCCCCTAGTCTGCCCAGCATCTTGTGCTCTTGGTGGTGCAGAGCAGGACTCTGCTTGGAACAGAAGCAGGAACAAGACAGGCAGCCACAAAGCAGCAGGCCGCCGGGCCCCCGAGCTGGGTGGCTGCATGTTAGCAAGATCCCTCTGGCCCTGAGCTTTCATCTCCCCAGCCTACACAAAGGGTGCCACCAAAATGTATGTAAAAGCAGGAGAAATATGGGAGCCAGCCCTGAGGCAACCCTCCCTTCATCTCTTGCATCCAACTGACAGCCAGCAATGACCTGCCACTCAACAGAAAGGCTTGCACACCTTACCTGGAGCGAAGGAGCCCCCCGGGCACTTACGGCTGTGCCGCACACAGGCATGGCCCCCCACATGCAACCCCTCCTTGAAGGCAGAGGTGGGGGGGTCAGTGGCCAGCCTGACTCTGCAGAGTTCAGGATTGCTGAGATGTTGCCCTCCCTGTGCTGTCAAGCCTCCTTGTGGGTCTAGAAGAAGCCTTTCTTGGGAGGGTACAGGTGATCTCCCATTGTCTGTACCCTTCACTTCCTTTTGTGACATTCATCCTCACACTTCTCCAGTCTCTGTCTCATCTTTTTCACCAAAAAGCCCTGCCCACCTCCAGGGCCCACTCAATCTTGGCATCACAGCAAGGGTTTGAGCTGCCCTGCCCCATGGCGTTGCTCATCTTGGGCAGCATGCAGGCAGGGAACAGAGCTGCAGCCATTCCCTGCGGGTGCTGTGAGGGGGATGTTTTCCCAGCCATCCTCTGAATACAGATGTTTTCTCAGTGCAAGATCCAGACGGAGGAGGGTAAAATGTTTTCATTCCAAGCTCCCGGGGTCAGGTCATGGTTTGTCTAAATGGCTTTTCTTGCTGTAATTATCAGATTAGCTGATCTCTGGCAGTGCATTTAGGGGCAGCTACATTAACTACAGACCCCAAACCAACCCCTGCCACTACCCTGCCCAGCTGGAGCAGTGAGTTTGCAGTGAAACGATGTGGACCAGTAATGCCAAGTTCGTGCTTGGTCTTGAGCTGGTGTCTGGCTGGGCCCTGGCCTGGAAACAGCTGGCACATTTGGAGAAGTCAGCACTAAGCTTCCTTGACCTTCTTGGTGCACATGATGATGCTGAGCTGGGTGTGATCCTTTTCTCTCACTCCAACCTGCAGAGTGATGTGACTGCAGAGTCCAGGCACCTGTCTGCCACTGTGGCTGGTGCCAGGCATGCACACACAGGACATGGGCACCTGAAGTGCCTCCCCTCGCTTGGGACTCATACTCCTTGCAGGCAGTGAGCACAGCAGTTCCTGGGGTGCTCTGAGATCCCACACTGTGGCTGGGACAGGGGTGTGCAGGACCAGTGCCTGGTTGTGGGGTGCTGCAAGAGGTGCGCAGCCCCCCAGCAGACACAGAGGCACAGGAATAGGAGTGTGAGATACCAAGCGAGACGGAGAGCATGACAGGGAGATGAGAGCAGGGTGAGGGGCAGATAAAGAGGGATCAGGAGTTTCCGGCTCCCACCAGCCCCTCGCCTAGTCCGTCTGTCAGCGCCTGCAAGTGCTGATGGCACCGAGCCCTGGTGGCAGCTGGGGCCACAGGTCTTGCTGAGGGGCACCGTCAGGGGCTGTGAAGGGGCCCTACCACTACCTTCCTGCTATCCTGGGAGTGGCTTGGACGCCAGTGTGGCCAGTGATGGGTAGTACCCAAGCACAGCCCCATGGATGTCCTCAAGGCTGAATCCATGTCCGTACTGCCCTGCAGCACCCACCTCCTCTCCTCCTGTCACTCCTGCTGCACACACATATGTGGAGCACCAGGGATTTCACCCCAGGCACTAAAAAATATCAGTTCCTGCTCTGCTGAGCTGCAGGTGAACACGCAGGTGCTTGGTAGCTTCTTGCTCAGACATTGTGCCTGTGGTGGCTGAGGGCCCCCTAACACACAGTCCCACCTCTTGTCTCACTTGGGAGCAACAGGAGGGCCCCTTTAGCAAGGCAGAAGCTCTCAAGAAATGAAATCACTCTAAATCAGAAAATACTTTATTGTTTCTCCATAAAACATTCTTTAAAATGTAGTTTCAATGCATTTCATTTTCTGAAGTCTTATAATGCCATAGCATCGCTCACCATTGAGTGAAGATCTCTAGGGCAGAGCATCTACATCATCTCTTTCAAAAACTATTTCAATCTCTTTAAATGCTTTATAAGATTATGCTTTAGAATCATAAATTTTGCCTTTGAAGACCATGCTCCTGAAGGAATTTTTTGCTTTAGCAAAATATGAATGAAAAAACATTAGTGGAACTTATACCTCTGGTATTTTTCCCAGTTGCCACCATGACAGGGATTGATTAGCTCCAGATCTCTATTCTTTGCCTTCAGATGAAAGCCATAGAGCAACCCAGAGTAGCAAGGAGCCTGTGCACCCTCAAGGAGGAGCATATCCACCAACAGAATCAGGCTCAAGCTCATTCTGCCTTTGCTGCCACCTGGGCACAAACAGAGGTTCGCTGTTTCTCTGCTCAAATCCATTTTGCAAATACACCCTGGTGTCCCTGGAGTCTCAGCCCAGCCCATGGACCACTCAGGACTTGCTCTATGACCATGCTCAGCTCCTCTGCATTTACTCCTCCCAGGAGGAGCACAGGTATCTTGGAGAAGCATTGGTCCTGAAAGGGGCAAGGGATAGGTGGGCACTGGGAGCACACAGGGCAAGCCCCTGGGGCTGGGAAAGCGTGTTTCAGGTCCCTGCTTTCCCTTAATTTTTACTCTAGCATCAGCATCCACTGGCAGATGTCAGGAGACTGGCCTGTGGACGATGACCTGCACAGATGCTGATGCCCAATACTCTGCTGCATTAGAGATGGTTTCCCAAGGGTTCAGAGGACAAATGGAGAAAAAAAAGGGGTAGTCAGTCCTCTAGTCTCCCCAGCCCTGGAAATGGACAGGTACTGGTATGTTAAGGCATGGAATTTTGCACTGGGCAGCTGTGGGAGCCTGGCTGCCCCCAACAGGCTGGTGGCATGGAGGCATCTGCAGCACAGCTGGTCCCAGCTGAGTCCCTCTGGGCAGGACGTGTGTGCCCCAGGATGAGGCCAGGAAGGAGGACTCTAGCTCCCTTGCAGAGAGCCTCGTGCTGTGGGCAGCTTCTGGACCTTGGTGTAGGAGCAGATTTACTGAAAACAATTTATTTAATATAAAAAATAATTTCTTACAGCATTTTGGCTGGCGTCAGCCAAGTGCTTACTCACCCGGGAATTCAAACAAAGGCAGGGCTGGCACTCGGCCAGGGGGTCGGGCGCTGGGTGGTCATGTCCATCCCAGCTTTGGACCTGCCTCTGGGTCACTTTCAGGCTTGTGGCATGATGTCTCCATTTATTTATTGGAAATGTTTGAACAGGAAATGCTAATGGTTTGGGTTTGTGGAGACAGCTGGAGGGGTCCCGGCTGGAACTGCTGGGAAGGGGAGGGTGCACTGAGATGGGGCAGAGTCCGGTAGAGAAGGGGGAATTGGTGCTGCTGCTCATCTGTCCTCTTGTGTTCTGGGGTGGAGGACCCAACAGGAGATGAGACCAGTGAAGGTTCTGATGACTCTGCTGTCTTCTCTTTCCCTTCTGACTGCCGCTACCACTGGAAAATGCATATCCATGCTGCAGGCGTGGGGCTCTGCCCCGCATGCTGCTGTGCCTGGTCTGCACCCCCTGCCACTGGGATACACAGGAATGGTGCTGCCAAAGGAGCACAGGAGTAACGGTGACCATGGGGCCATGAATCTCTTATCCCTGGCCCTTGGGCTGGGGCTGGTGCCTGTTAGTGTGAGAGGGATGTGAGCATACTGCTCCCCCTGCAAGGGGGTCGAGAGGTTCCTATGCAGCCTGGCTCTGGACCGGACTGTTCCTGCTTCTGCTGATAACAGAGGAGGTGAAGCCTGACCCAGGAAAGCAGGCAAGATCCGTAGAGATAAACTCCCCACAGCAAGACAAAAGCACTGACCTCCCCACAGCCCAAGCCACCCCATTCCCACAAGCACAGCAACAATTGCCCAGGAGCAGCAGCAGCAGTGGAGACCTGCACTGAACCTACCGGGCTGCTGCTCATAAGGGCCAGGGGCACCTCCTACCAGGACAGCTGCCCAGAAACCACAGCTCAGGGGTTTTAGCCAGACCTACTGGTGGATATCGACAGCTCAGACTGACAGCAAGGAGCATGCTGTTACTGCTCACTCCTCCTCCAGTGCTGCCTGTGTTGCCTGACAAGAGGGATGCTGCACAAATACCCCCTCTTATCCCCTTTTATGTGGCCGCTTGCAGCAGAAATAGGCTTTAAGTTTCATCCCTGAGTGCCGCTGAAAATCTTACACATTGTGTGGTTTATGATTCAGAGGTGGCTTTGAGCAGAGGCTGCTATGCCACTGCATCCCTCCAGTGTACCCAGGGAAACTAGCACTTACGGAGTCAGCTCTGTCTCTCTGCACCGGGTGCGTGTCCAGCTCATGGGTTCAGAGGCTGGAGCCCAGTCTGGCACCTTCACGGGTGCTGCAAACCAGCACTAGCTGAAAATGGCAGAGGCACTTAATGGGATTTGCTGAAACATTTAGCTCAGCTACAGCCCGGCACCTGTTGTCTCAGGCTTGTTTTAAAAAATCTTTATCTCTGCATCAGTAAACACTGATCTGCATTTGAAAAGAATGCCTTCAGTTCTCTACCTCTGAAATGAGGATAACTATCCTTCACCTCATAGCGGGGTTATGAGCATAAACAGATTAAAGACTGCGAGATATTGTGGAAAAGAATGTTAAACAAGCCCCAGTGACAGACAGCCCAGGGGCAGGGACCAGTATCAGAGCGATGCACAGCATACGCTGCCGACCCACGTCTGCACCATGCTAATGACTCCAAAATCCCAGCACTAGGTTTGCTACCATCTGCTTTCACAGGACATGGTCCCCAGCCAGCTGAAAGCCTGCTGAGGGGCTAACCCCCCAGTTAAGTGTGCATACCCATGCCCTAAGCCTGGGAATGAGTAGTGCAGGGGTGTAGGGAGACCAATGGATGGAGGGAAGCATGGATGGAGGGATACATGCAAGGTACTCATCAGGAGCACCGGGCTTTGGGATGACATCAGTGACCCAGAGGATGTGAGGTGCACTCCTGGTGGGGCAGTGAGGAATAGAGAGACAACTGCCTCTCCTGTACAGTATTCCCTACATCCTCAGAGTGGGAGAGCCATCTGCTGCTGCTCCCATTCATGCCCACTGTTGTCCCACTCTGAGCAGGCAAGGACAACAGGGGTATGTGCACTTCTGCAGAAAGAGTTGGTGGTGGAGAGGATGAGCCAGACAATCACTGTCTGGAAAGTCTCACCCGAGTCCCTAGTAAAATAATGGCCCAAATATTAAGAAAAGGAGCTCTGTAAACATCCAGAGGATAATGAAACCATGAGCTATAAGCAGGATGGGATTTGTAAATAAAGGACTGTGCCAAAAACAACAAGCCCTCCATAATTGTTTTGGATAGAAGGACAAGATTAGTGCAGGAAGAGGACTCAGCAGATGTCATGAGATGAGACCTGGAAGCACTGGGTTTGTCCTTCTGCCTGGCCATTAGAGAGCCCATGAGGCATCTGGGCAGGTCCCAGAGGCTGACCTGCACGGAAACGTGCCCCTGATGGCACAACAGATACCTGGAGATTTATCTGCTCTCCAGCACCAGACACCTGCAGTTCCTCAGCCTGGCATGTGTCACACGGGCACTGGTGCAGTTGCTGCACTTCCAAGTCACTGGCAGACAGCAAGTGTAAACTTGAGTCCCATCCTAGCCAGGGGATGGACTCAAGTTCCACCACCAACCCTCATAGCGCTGGAACTTGCACAGTGCAGGATCAAGCCAGCTGGGTGGTCACAATGGGGCAGAGGGAGAAATAAAACTTGAGTGAAGCCAGGAGCAGAAAATAATGCTGTCACCCTCTACACCATTTCCCAGAGTTTGGCAATGCTTTGTCTTTTGCAAACATCAAAACGGCATGTTCTGCAAAACTGCAGGGTTCCCCAGCTGTCTCAAGCATCAGCTTTTTGGCCAGACGAGCAGGAAATGTGCATGCAACTCCTTGCAATGAGACCTTTGAAATGCTATGCTATATAAGCACACGTAAGCGTTAGCAGTCATCTGCACCGCACAGACCAAACCTGTCCAGCATTGCTGCTGCATGGAAAGAAAAGCAAGGGACTGGCCTAAAGGTCCCTGGTTTTCTACCCAAGCCTTTGGTCACTGCAGCGTGCAGCCATGCACTTGCCCGTGAGGGGCTGGCTGCATGCGGCACGCAGGGTAATGTGCTCTCACAGCTGAGCATGAAGTGCACCATATATGGTGAAGATATTATTAGTCCATAGCTGGCTTCATAAGATCTTCTGAGAAAATCTTGCCTGCAATGGGAGACAAAGAGGTTTGTCTGGGAGACTCAAGCAGGGGCTCGAACCGCCTGAAGGACCAAAAGCAATGGTCTCAGAGAAGCAGGGAGCAGTGAGGCTGTGGGTCTCAGACCTTTGGGTATCTGCAAGGTTCTTACCAATAGTTTGGTTAAATATTTGTCCTGATCGATGCTGATTGCCCACCCCTTCCCTACGTCCTGACTGGTCTCTAGAAGTCATTCTCAACAGGGGGATGTTGAGGAAATCCTGTCAAGAAAGATCAGTGCTGGGTTAGGGGTTGCCAGCACAGGCAAGCTGAGAGTCAGCACTGATGCTGTTGCTGATGTTGGGTGCAGTTTGGCACATGAGAGAAGGGATGGAGTCAGCTGGCCATGGGTCTTGACCAAACCAAACACCAAGTTGGAAGTGTCAGCAAAGAATATGGGCTAACCCTCTGGGAGGCAGGGGCTAAGGCTGGTGCTGAGCGGGGTTGGGGCTCAGTGCTGGCCCCATATAGCGAATGCAGTCATGAGCATCAGAGCAGCAAGCACACTGAACAGAGTTAAATGCAGTGTCTTAAACAGCAGGGGATGAGATGCCAGTCCTGAGACCCTGTGACGAGCCCGGTGCCCCGTTTTAAGCAGATGCAGGTGAAGGGAGAGCCATAGGTGTGACTCCCACCCCTGCCCTGATTTCACCATCTACAACAGCATCCTTGCAACTAGCCTGGGAAGGTGTGGGCTAGAAGTAGTAGAACACAATGAGGGTTAAAATCTGCTAGCACAGGGACTCGGTGAGGTGGTGGGATCTGCATCTTCAGACAAAATTGACAGACTTGAGGTCTGACCAGTAGGCTGTAGTGTCAGAACTCCCGAGGCCAAAATTATTCCGTGAAATGAGAGAGGGTGCAGAAAACAGCCAGAGTAAAGACACAACTGGAGGAGAACGCACCCCACAGTGACACAATCAAGCTCAACCTGTTTTCTTCTAAAAAAAGCTTAAGAAATTTGACTGCTATGCACAAGTACTCTCGTAGTAAGAAAATACTGTGTGGTAAAGCATTTTTATTCCAGCCAAAAAAAGGCAGAACAAAAATCAATGGCTGGAAATTAAAAGCCAGACAAGCCTGCATAAGAAGCACAACATACATTTTCTGAGCAATGCTGATTAGCCAGTAGATTCACCATCAGTGACTAAGTCAGAGCAAACCATGAACTCCTTCACTCTCCTCCAGATCAGATGCTTCTGTGCATTAACAACCCCCTCCCCACACACACGCACACACATATTCAGATCCAAAATGAGTAGCAAGACGAGGCAGTCGGGGAAGTCAGCATAGATGATCTAATGACTAACTATGATCTTAAACATTGTGAGTGAAAATGCCTCTTGTTACTACTACGCAGAGAAAAATTCCCACTGCATAAACACTGGAGAGTCAACATTTGTGACAGCACAGATGGAGGGGGACAACAGTTAGTCCTATTTTAGAAACAAAACCAGCCTGCCCATGGATGACCCTCAGAGGCCTTGCAATGGGAGGGAAAGCACAAGCAAGGTAGGGGCTTGCAATACCAGAAGTCTATCACCAGGCAATTTCATGAGCGAGGTAGTGTCTGCTCTGGGATGCTCTTGGATGCCTCAAATAGGCTTATGATCCACCGGGTGAGGAAGAGAAGGTCTCTGCCTGCATGGCTTGGAGGGGACTGTGCAAAGCATGTGACTATTCCAGGAAAAATAGGACCACGGAAATGGGAACAAAGTTGGATGGAGGAAGAAAAGAAGTAAATAAGAGCAAGTGTGGAGATGACAGAAGTCAGGACGACATTCACAGCTGAAGCAAAACACACCTGGCAAGGACCAGTCCGAAATAGACTGGCTAGAGGCACAATAATCTTCTTTCTTTTTAGTATCCATATTCACAGAATTATAAAAAATAAGCCTGGAAGGCCCTTAAAAGGTCACCTAGCCTGTCTGCCTTCCCCCAAAAGAGGCAAACCCTTCCTGGTGGAGCTTTTGTCTAAACTCTTCCTAAAATAACCCTCAAGAGGTGAAGAAGGCTCCCAAGAAAAACAAGTTTCAAGCTCCTTTAGCACAGTCATTGCAGGGTGAGCCTATGGCTGCTTCTTCTACCCACCCTGAAAACAAGGAATAGTCCATTATCTTGTGCTTTGTAGAAGGGCTTTATGCATTTAAAGACTTTTATCTTATTTCCCTGCAGTCTTTTTTGTCTTGATACTAAGCTACCCTGGTCCTTCAGCCTTCTCCAGTATATCGTGTTCTCTGAATTTCTGATCTCGTTCTTCCCTAGGCTTTCTTGAAGAATCGCAGCTTGAATCACTGAGCCCCAAGTGGGATTCAGTGCTCATGCCAACACTCTCTTAAGCGCAGCACGATCACATCAGGTGATTGCAAACACCTTGTTTATATGTCCCAGTCTGATTTGGTTCTTCTAACTTGGGCTGCTGCTGGCTCATGCTCCCTTGTGGGACCCACTGTCACCTCTGGCTACTTTCCCACAGAACAAGCTTGCTCCTTCCCCAACTAGTGTTTGTGATGCTGATTTTTTGCCCAACTCACAGAAAAGCCTTGTATTTGTTCTTAGCAACAGATTTATTTCATATTTCTCCAGTTTCTCAAGAAAGGCACTCTTGCAACCCCTACTAGACTGGTGCTGCAGGTAAAAGTCACTGATGAAGTCTCTGGCTAGCCCAGACCCTGTCTCAGAGGTGAGCAAGTTGTCCTTTCAATATGAGGGAAGAGCCAGCTGTGCTCTCACGTAGCCACACATTCACCTAGGTGTTGTTTTTCTCCGTTGTCTACAAGAATGTACTGTGGGAACAGGACTAGAGTCCTGCAGAAGTCAAGATTGATCCCATCATCTGTTTTTGCTGTCAGTCAGCATAGATATCCTCAAGCAGAAGAAAACTGGGTTGGTTCAGCTCCTAGCTGATGGCTAAAGCTGTTACTTAGCACTTTGTTATCTCCACTCCCACCTTGTGTCCCTTAATGATCTAGTTGCCTGTCTCCAATCTGTTTATGGCCATTTTCCCTTCACTTCTGCACCCCTGGTCTTGAGTAAAGCGCAGGAACTTGGAAAAACACCGAGGTTCATTTGGGAAAGAAAAAAAAAAGGGGGGGGGGGAAGACTGCTCAACAACAACTACATCCTCGGAACTCAACATGTTTATCCAAATTCATCCGAACCTTCTGGGGACAGTGACTTTTTAGGATAGAATGAAAACAAGTTCAAGTGAGTTTTCCATGGCTGCGACAGCACGGTGATTCCAGCCAATCTGAAACAATTTTCCAAGAAGATTTCCTGCAACCTCACAGTGATTAAAGGAAATAACATTGTGAATAAAGGGACATTCTTCAAAGTCAGCGAAGGAGCCACAAACTCTACATTCTCACAGAGGGCCGGAAAGCGCCGGCGCGAGGTGGATTTTGCAGCATGTGGCCCCCCAGAAGGAAGAGGGTGGGATGCTGGGTCTGTCTGTCTTCCCCAGGCAGGGGTTGTGACCAGGCTTCTCCTGGAGGAGATGGTAAGGGAAAAGAGCCCTCAGGCTCCCCATGTTTGAGCACCAAAGGCTTGACCATGCGGACTCTGACCCAATGGCTCCAGCTGAGTGTCCGCTGGGTCTGAGATCAGGAGCAAGGGGCTCAGCATCAATTTGCAAACAAGAAACGAGAACCCATGGACTCTCTCAAAACCCAAGGTGACCCTGCAGAGAGTAACATCCCATTACAGCGATTCATGATACAGTCTCTTTCCCAGGAACCTCCCTGAACCATGCTTCATCTGTGTGGAGCCCTCTGTGTGTGTGCCTGGCCAGGCTCAGCATTGACACGGCAACGTGAAGGGGCCCCGAAAGCCACTCTAGCAGAGGCAAAAGCACTGAGTCACAGGACTGGGCAAGTACAGTCCTGCCTGCTGCCGCCCCAGCCTGCAGCAGCCTCTCTCCCCAGGGTTACCCCAGGACCAGGACTGGCAAGGGAGGGAGGAGCGTGCCCCCAAAATGGCTTGGCCAAGGGGACTTTAAAACACCCGCCTTTTCAGCTAAAACAAAGAGAAGGCATTAATGAGGAGGTGAGAGGGAGAAAGGCAAGAGTAGCTGCCTGGAAGCCCAAACACACATGCTTCACTTGATGCCGTGTAATAAGGGAATTAGCTAATGAGCTTACTGAGGCACATGGACAAGTCCTTTAGAAATGTCATGGCCACCTGGGGAGGATCGCAGAGGAGCCAGACAGCCCTAATCTCCAGAGATGGAAAGATGACCCTCCTCCCTGTCCCCCAGGACCAGCCCTACTCTCCCTGGGGCACCCACGTCCAGGGGTGCCACAGGGGGATGGATGTAAATCCAGCGAGAACTGTTTGTGGAAATGGTAATAGAGAGTGTTTGGAAAACCTCCTGGCTGATGTCAGAGGGCCACAGCTCGGCAGCTCCACGCCACCCGTGCAGCAGGGCTGGGGCTGCTCAGGGAGAGTCCGGCTCCGTTGGCACAGTATGGATCACCCTTCCCCTGCACTGGCAGCTGTGACAGATGTCAGACAAACCCAAGTAAATCCAAACTATGGTCTGGGGTGGTGGTTTTTTTTTTGAAAGTCAAATATAGCTGTATGAAATCCAAGCTGGATGCAAATAACAGATTGTGGGGCGTGTGAACGTGCTGATTTGAACAGAAAGCGAGTGAGAACCTAACGTTAAAAGTCCCTGAGACAATGCAAACTTTAAATGCACAAATACTCGTCAAATCCTTATTTAGGAAGTGGCCTTTCAACAACAATCAGGCACACAAAAAAATATGGCTGGTTAATATTTGACCTCATCGATGGGTTGGTGCGTGAGGCAGAGTTTGCAGCATTAGAGCAGCAGAGCTGGAAAGATGTGAAGAAATGCTGAAGACAGAACATACCGAAGAAGAGAAAAGGAAGAGCAAAACCTTGAGCCAAAAATGAGGCCCCATTGTAAAGATATAAATTACTTCTGCCCCAGTAAGGACAGGATCAAACCCTTCTTTTTGCTGGAAATCGAGGAATTTAACTATTATATTTCATTATTGTGATTAATTAGTAATAAATGATGATAATTATTGAAAATCAAAACATGATCAATGAGAAAATAAATTACAACACTTAGTACGGAAATCACCAGTGGCTTTTTATTGCACAAAATGTGTTCAAATGCAAACAGTTCTGTGAGAATAATTGTCATTCCACGTTCTGATGGGATCACATGAAACAATTTTTCAATCTCAGTTTCCCAGACGAAGAAGATTTTAAAAAGTTGGAAGCACTGTGTATTCATGTTTTCCTTGCTTTTTTCTTATCCCCCAGCCCTGCTGCCCCAAAGCTGTTTGATGGCCATGCTATCATAGAATCCTTAGGGATTGGAAGGGACCCCGAAAGATCATCCAGTCCAACTCCCTTGCCACAGCAGGATCACCCAGACCAAGTTGCACAGGAACACAGCCAGGTGGGTCTGGAACATCTCCAGAGAAGGAGACTCCACAACCCCCCTGGGCAGCCTGTTCCAGTGCTCTGGTACCCTCCCTGGCAAGAAGGTCCTGCTGATATTGATAGGGAACCTCTTCTGTTCCAGCTGGCACACATTGCCCCTTGTCCTATCACCAGATGACCTTGAGAAGAGCCTGGCTCCATCCTCCTGACACCCACCCCTCACCTATTTATAGACAGAAATGAGGTCCCCCCTCAGCCTCCTCTTCTCCAAGCTCAAGAGCCCCAGCTCCCTCAGCCTTTCCTCATCAGGGAGCTGTTCTACTTCCTTCATCATCTTCATTGCATCACTAGATGTTCTACTCTCTTTTCTCATCGTTTCTTTCCTACGCTGACACTTTTCAAAGCTTTGGCACTCCTGCAAAAGGAAAAAGAATAGGTTTTAAAGCCCTAACTCCAGTATCTCTTGTTCAGCTGTTGGAGGGCTGTGAGAATAAAAGGAACAGGAAGACAAAGAAGGAAAGATGTTCGAAATGGCAATCGTTCTTCAGACCTTTGTGCCTTCCCGAAAAATTGTGGGACTTCAAGCTGAATGAGGTTGGATTTGTTCTTTTCTCTTTTGTGAAGTTCTTTTCTTAGATGTTTTAATTGGAACTCTAAATTGGTTTTGGTAGGGAAAAAGCAGGGCACTGCTCTCCTATAACCCAAGGTGATTAAGACATGGAGGAGATGAGTGCAGGGCAGAGACAAGGGAGTGGTGATGCTCCAGCCCACCCCGGGGGGCTCAGCTCCTGCGCTGCCAAGTGGGAAATGAAACCCCCTCTGTGGCACTGGGAGCTGCAGATTCTCCTGCAACAAAATCCTCCATGAGAAAGAGTGAAATTAAGGGGAACGTGGTGGGGGACCATGCAGCTGTTGTGGCAGTGTGCGTGGGGGCTGCAGAGCCCTCAGCCCTACAGGACAGGAGATACCAGTGCTGGTTTGAGGACTTGGCACACCTGCAATGCAGCTAAAGGAAGGACAATTGCCATGGTTAGTGCTGGGGAGGAAGAGGGAGATGTCCCCAAGGCTTTCCCACTGGTCACCCTTGTCTCAGCACCAGTCCAGGCACCATGAGGGCCATAAGCGATGTCCCAGATCCCGACCCCATGCAGAGGCTGGAGCTATGAGCATCACCCACTCCTGCAGTGCTGGTAAAACAGGAGCAGGCAGGAGCTGTGGTCTCCTTCCCCAGCTCCCCACACCTCCACGTGCCCACTGCAAGACAGAGCATGGACCGAAGCTGCTGTGTGGGACTGTCACTCTGCATCAACAAAACAATAGGCAGTGATGATTATTTATTTTCCAAAGAAATCAGTAGGTCCTGCAAGGAAAGGGCTGGTAAATGGGGAGTTTAGGTTAGACCCTCCCCAAACCCCGGCCGGGCCTTGAGCCGCTGTCAGAGCTGCAGAGAAACAGCAGCGAACTCTCACGCAAATGGCCTATAAAAAAGGCTCCTGTCAAAGGCACCTTGACCTGGAGGCTCGCTTGGTGCTGGGCTCCCCAGCGGCCCTCCCCTCCCAGGGCTGCGCTCCCTGCGCATGATGTATTTCCCCTGCCTTTTTTAGAGCTGCATTATGTTAGCTCCAGGAAACAGCCTCTTCCTTCTTATAAACACAGCCCTGGGTTACTGACCAGCGGCCCTGCCACTCCACAACCACTCTCTGTCCATCCATCACACCTCGCTGTCACCCTGGCAACATATCTCTTGGACCGGTCCGGCTCCAGAGATGGGAGAGGCGGGAGAGGGGGGGAACAGGAGGGGGTCACATACACAGAGCACAATTCCAGCCCGCTGACTAATTCCCTGGAAACCCTGGGGCTGCACAATGAGAAAGGCTTGCAGAGGGTTTCTCGAGCATTACTGGAAGGTCAGGCGAAGGTCAGTGCAAGGACACAGCTCGTACTTTCCCCACTGTCAGCAAGGGCAGGAGTGCAGGGCGGACATGGGTGAGCTGCAGGGTATGGCAGGCACACAGCCGGAGGGATGTTTGGAGAAGGGCGCCTGGGCTCAAGCAGCCCTGTGACACGGCATGGTGCCCACTATCCACTGCTAGCCACGAGGGACATGCCTGGGATAGGATTGGCGGGGTGTCCCAGCAGCCAGACAGGCGTCAGCACTTCCAGTGTGATGGGGCACAGACAGCAGCGTGGCCTCTTGCCTCCCTAGCAAAGAGCAGGGACAAGGAAAGGAAGAGCTGCCTTGGCCGTGTGTTAACTCCTGGCTACTCTCACTATGGCCCCAGCACTCTAGGGCGGTTGGCTTGACACAGCATCACTACACAAGTCATTTCCAGTACAGGATGGGTCTTGAGGAAAGCATCCCAGCTCTCCTTAGTGACCATGACCCAGCACTGATTCCAGTGATCTGGAACATCAGCAGTACAGAGACAAGAGATCCAGCTCACTCTGGAGTGAGTGGACAAAGACACATGGTGGATGAGCCCTGGGCACTCTGGATCACCAGCACAAAGACACGTGGTGGATGAGCCTTGGGCACACACAGCCTTTTGCACAAAGCACCGCAGAAGGGAAAAGCCCTTTGAAGACAAGTGGCCCAAAATGCAGCAACCTTGGTGGGAGGGATCTGGGGTACCCTGCTCCCAGAACACTCCCCTCACCCGTGCCCACCTGCGTGACCTTTACATGAAACCATTGTCTCCAAGAGGAAATGCCATTTAGGGGCAGGTATTTCACAAGATAATGGGAGATCCGTGAACACAGACTGATTCGCTTCTGCCCATTCCCACTGTAAAGCTGGGAGTCATGGGGATAAAAAAGCAGCCAAAGCTTTTAAGGACAGAGCTTCCCAAACCCAAAGCAAAGCTCCATGAGGGTAAATCCTTTCTAATCCGTGATCTTCCTTAGAGGTGTAAGTGGAGTGGAGGGGTGGAGGGGTGGAGAAGATTTAAATTTGGAAAACTGAGTTCCCCATCTCTTCAGTCTGGCAGAGAGCCCACCGATAGACTGAAAACAAGTCTGCAGAGAAGCCTGTGTGGGATAATCCAGCTCTGGCCCCTGAGGGGATGAGAACAATTAGCAATCCTCTCTCAAGTCTCCACTCCAAGATAGAAAAACAGTTTATAATTTGGTCCAGAGTTGTTGTTAGAAAGTTCTGAATCATCAGGATATACTAACAATTTCTGCAGAGTAATTACAAGGAGAATTCATTAGGCAGACTCCGAAATAAACTATTAGCAGAAGCGTTCAAATCTCCCACCTGCCTGTCTGTGAGCAGAACCGAGGGACTGCTCTATTTATCCAGCGATCCATTTATACAGCGAGGAGCTGTTGTAGAAGGGAGCGACACAAGAAGCCACGGTAGAGGACAGAAAATAGTTTAAAGGAAAACGAAAGAACGGCTGTTTATTAGAAGTGCAGAGACCAAGAGCACACTCTGCCATTAACCTTTCCAGACATGGTAGCCAGCCAGGGAGCTGTTTGCCTTTGCTGGCCCTGCATATGACACAGTCGCCACCCACAGCAACCTTTCTGCTCCCAGAGAAAAACCCACCAGGGTATCAGAAGCTGGACTGAGGTGGTCTCTGGAAGCAGCGTGCAAAATGCTTTTTGGCTGAGCCTGACAGGCTTTTTTGTCCCGTATTTACCCAGTGGAGACAGAAAGGATGAGGTTCCCCAGGCCCTGTCTTTCTCCCAAGCCTCCAGCTGCTCATTGTTGTAAGGCAAGGGGATATTTGCACACAACATTGATGAACAGGCTGGGGGCAATTTATGGGAGAGAAGATAAAACTGTGAAACAGCCCCTGGATTTGGGTGCCCCTCAGAGCCCGTGGCAGCCCCTATAGATGAATGCAAACAGAGGTGATTAAGTGCCACCACAGAGTGGCAGTTGCCTGTGCACCCATTCAAACTATGCCACAGCATAGTTTCTGCCAAAGCTGACTTCTCCATCCTATATCAATCCAATTACTCCACACACCACCCTGGCAAACCTGCAGCCATGTGCCATTTTTGGTGCAGAGTTGCCAGCTCCAGGGGTAGCCATGCCCAGAATGATCTCATCCACATGGGAACAAGCTCTGCTTGCAGTCAGTGGAATCTTGATTAAGCACAGAGAGAAGTGGGAACTTCCTGCCAGGCAGATGCCCTCAACAAGAGGAACTTATCAGCTCTGTTTCCAAGACGAGACATGTCTCACCACCTTGAACATATCCAGCCTGACCACTCATTCCTCACCAACATGCTTGTGCAGAAGCACGAGGGCTTCCCTCTGCCTGAGGGATACCGCAGAAATAGCCACTGAATAACTTGCAAAAGTTCTTCTAGAAAAAGCTCTGTGTGAGATAAGCAAAGCAGAGCACCCAGAATACTTGGGGGAAGGCGCGGGATGGGAACAGGAGCCAGCGTGCAGCTGCTGCGCTCCCAGCCTCGGGTGTTAGTGGTCGACTCCGGCAGCAGCACAGGGAGGTCCCCAGCCCAGAGGAACACCAAGTGCCGCAGACAGCAAGGAACTGCTTTGCCAGCACACACATAGTAAAGGCCGTCATGGATAATCCTGCCTGTTTATTATGTAATAAAACGCTTTCCAGACCTGTTAAAATTTAATTGGTTTAATCTTAATTGTTCCATTTTCTACGGCACACGCAAACACAGCGCCTGACCCTGCCACTCTTGTGTGAACTGTCCTGCGGGCTGTGGTGGGAGCAGGATGAAACTCGCTGACCTCAGCAGGATTACGTGCATGAATCAGAGCTGCAGGCCCAGGCTTGGAGCTGAAATCCGGCACCGGGAAGGCCGCCAGTGCAAGGCCCGGGGTCCACTTAGGTTCCACTTAAGCCATATGGGATGCAAGTGGTCCGCAGGCCTGTGGATGTGAGCCATGAGCGAGCCTCATGCTAGACCTCTGCTGAAGGATGAATTTCAGCCTGACTTCTTAATGTCACAGATGCAAGCATGCAGCAACGTATCGCAGAAGAGCAGTGGGTTTTGCTCTACCAAGGGGGTGATGAGTGTTTCTGCTGTGCTGTCCTCCAGCAGAAGCCGCAACACAGGACCTTCTCATCACACGAGCAGTAAACTGTGATTTATGACAGCCTGTTCTCCAGAGGAAGAGGTGCTTTGCTACCCTCTGCACGTCTACTGCATGTTGTACAGCAGGGTGGCTTTGTGTAGCCTGGATATCCTTTGTGCATGAAAGACGCCAAATAAAAGCAGGCGGGAGGGGGTCTTTGGCACTGACATTTCCTATCCTGCATTGCCTTAGATGTGGGATGACCTTTACCTGCTCCTGCAAGTTGGGTCTTACTGAGCTCAATGCATCAGCCTGATTTTCAGAGATCTATCAAGCACTGAAAGCAAGGGCAGATGCCCTTTGGCATCCAAACCTACCAAGCTCCCCTTGCGTGAGCCACTCTATCCCCTAAAATGAGGGGCACAAGAGGTTACACTCAGCTATTGGTACCCTGCAAATTGGGCTCTGGTATTGGAAATGCATGTTTCTCAGGATGCTAAAGAGTCAGAGTCTGACCTTCAGGAAACACATTTCTCACCAGAGTTTTGTTTTGCCATGTTTCCACACACTACACCCCTATACTGTGAAGTACTATGAAGCCAAAGCAAATCAGCCAATGCCAGAGGAACCAGAAAATATTGAAGATAAGCAAATATTTGCAGTGATATATTTCTCCAGAAAATAAACATTTATGTGGGTGCAAAGCCAAGCCAGGGAGTTAGTAGGACCCTAAGAGGTAGAAGCGGGTGTCAGCTGGCAGAGCTGAATAGGCAGGACGGTGTTGGTACTGCCTGGGCAGTGTCAAGACAGGGCAGGGGGAGGTGAAGAAAGCAAGTTGCAGGGCAAGTCCCTTGCCTGGCACAAGACCTCTGCTCTCTAGAATAATGTTGCACGTCAAAGTCCTGCAAAAAGCATTCTTGAGCAAGCAGCAGGGTGGAATAACTGTCCTTTACCCTGGGAGCTGCAGTGGGATGCCTGCCCCGTCTGGGAGCTGCTGGTGGGACTGCTCTGTGCCCGCTCCCGTCGCCCCACCCGGGGCTATGCCGTGGCCAGGGCTTGATGCAGGGCGGGCATAACCCGGGAGCAGGCAGAACGCGATGCCATGCTGGACCCGACCGGCGCCAGTCGGTCCCGCTGCCGGCAGGTGTCCACGGCGTGCAAGGCTGTTTTGGACCGAGCCGGGCGCGTCCCCATCGACGACCCCGTCGTCGAGTCGCTGTCCCGGGAACCGCTGCTTCTCCGCGACGCGTCGCCGGCCCCGCCGTGCGGGGGCGTCCCCGGTGCGCTGCGGTTCTCACATAAATCAGGGCCGCGGCGCTGGGAAAGGGCCATCCTTCACCGGGCGCTGCTGACAGAGAACGAGAAACAGACGAGCCCTGAGATAAACCACGGCGCGCAGCGTTTACACAAGGGCAGGCTCTGTGTAAATAGAGCCGGGCGCGAGGGGCAGCTCCCGGCGGCGCTGGTCCGCACCGGCCCGCGGGCCTCCGGGGCTACCCGGGGTGGCGGACAGGTGGGTGCCGCCCGCTCAGGTCCTCTCGCAGCCCCGTCGGGGCCTCACCGCCTTCCCCTCCGTGGGCTCCCCTAGCACCGGGGCTGGAGACGGAGCCGGATTAACGTGTTTGTTTGTTTGCGGCTATTAGCGCGGGGCTGGCTCCAGCGGTCGGCACCTCGAGACTAATGGAGCAATTAGTAGCCCAAGGGCTGATAGCATCGCCCTGAGCGAGGCCCCCGGCCACGGCCGCCTGCTACCGGGCTGCCTGCACCCGGGGCCCTAAGGAGCGGGTGTCGGGGTGGGGGGCGAGGGGGATACTGCCCGCCAGCCGCGGTGTGCGCTGCCGCTCAGGGCTGCTCTCCGCTTCCAGGCCCGGAGAAGGCTCTTGGCTCCGCTGCAGCATCCGAGCGACGAGCTCCATCCATTACAATAATCCCCTGTCCAAACAGAGCGCAGGAGCAGCCGGGACAACAAGGCACCGCTGTAAACAGAGTCAGGGGACGCCGCTAATGATATAAATAAAATAACCATTAATAGCCCGGTGACCCCAGCCCAGGCAACTTGGGAAAGCCCCGGCCCCACTTTTCGGGGCTGACACTCGCTGGCAGGTATAGGGGTTGCTCCTGTACCCCGATCGCCCCGGCTCGACGACCGCTGACCCAATATAAGGATACAGCAGAGCCCGAGCAGCTTCCCCACCTCCTTGCTTTCCCTGCCTGGGAAAGCACCGCACGTGTCCCACTAAAGCGGACCTGACGGCCCCACCAAAGCAAGGGATACCGGCAGGGCGGGAGGGTGCGACTCCCGTTGCTGCACCGGGAGCCTCGGCGGAAGACGAGGCAGCGGCAAAAGCCGGGATAATACCGGGGTGCTGCCACGCATGCTGGGGCCCGGTCGAATCTTGCTGCCTCCACAGAGAGTTCCTCTAGCACGCTGTGCTATCAGACCAGGCCAGATCGAGCGGAGCAATCGCTCCGAACACCAGGCAAACGTCCCGAAGGGCCAGTTCCGCCCGCAGTGGGCTCTTTATGCTCACAGGCCCGTCCGCGATCCCGCCGCGATGTCATCAGGCGAGACAGACCCCGCCGGGCCCAGCCGCTGCTGCTCCCGCCGACGGTCGGGCAGGAGGCCGGGCTGCAGCTCGGCAGCCCTCTTTACCGTCGTCATCGAGGGTGCGGGTCTTCGCCGCTGGTCTGCCCGCCGAGGGGCAGCTGGGGTGCGTGGAGTCGTGGAGAGCCTCGGGCCGCCCTGCAGCCGGGACTCCGCGCCCGCACCTCTTCGGAAGCGGGACCCTGCGGAGGAGGCGGGAGCGGACCCGGCCAGCGGCAGATGTTTAACACCGATAAGGCGTTAATTGTTACTAATTGTTATGGGTGCCGTGAGGCAACGCCCGGCTTCTCCGCACACCGGTGGCCCGGGGCAGAGCCGATCCCCGGTCAGGCCTGGTTATGGAGGGCGGCTTTTCCCCGTTTCCCGTGCGAACCGGGCGGCCTCAGGATGGCAGCTGACACACGGAGTAGGCAGGCAGGAGACAGGCGGAGGAGAGACCGGTTAGCTGCGATTTATGGCGGGGGTCTGAAGAGGGGCAGTGGGAACGATCCGACGCGCCGGGGGCAGGGAAACCGGCCCTGCCGCGGGACCGGGAACTCCCGAGCGGTGCCGAAGTGCGCAGGGCCTGGATTCCTATCCTGGCCTGTGCTGCTTGTACTCGAGTTTCTTCGGGGCATTTTGGGCGGCGGGAGCCGGAGAAAACGAAGGCACCGACAAACCCGGTAAACAGTGGACCCGCTGGACAGTAGTGACCCGAGAGAGGCACCCGG
Organism: Upupa epops; assembly: GCA_013397515.1. NCBI lineage: Eukaryota > Metazoa > Chordata > Aves > Bucerotiformes > Upupidae > Upupa > Upupa epops. The sequence continues at coordinate 569,923 of VZRI01007637.1, forward strand.
AAAGGCATCGCGAAGCCCCGGCCCCGGGACACTCACCTGCCCGTCGTGTGCCCCCGTGGCCTCGCCTCGGCGCCGATCCGATTCCTGCGGAGCGGCACAATTTTAATCACAACGAAATATCTCCCACCGGCATCCTCGCCACCTCTTCGGCGCATCCGCTCCCCGCGCAGCCAGGGCGCTGAGCTTTCAGATGGGGTTGGGTGCCCCGAGGCTCCGCTATGGGGTCGCGGCACCCCCCGCCGCGCCACACCGGGGTTCTTGGCCGGTGCTCGTCGCAGCTTCGGGCCCGGAAAAATCGCCATGAGGATGGGGCTCGACAGGCTAGCTTCGTGCATTACCCGCTGGCAAGGCAGCGTGGCGGCTCCGTGGAGCCGTTCGCCGCTCATTACCGGTGAAAGAAACGAAACTAAACGAAATAAAACGAAATAAAACGAAAGAAAGCACTGAAGAAGATTGAATAGCATTTTCCGCCCAGCCTCGAGCTATCGCGGCTTTGAGTTGCCCATCCGACCTGGTCTGGCTATGCATGGACAGGCCTGGTGGTCGCCCAAGCTGCGGGGCCACATCCCGCAGCGGCAGAGCGGAACGCGTCGTGCCCTGGGCGGGAGCGCATCGCACCAGCTCCAGCGAGCAGGGCAGCCGGCAGATTGGCCGGCAGCGGGGGGGATCTGCTGGGGCACCGGCGGTGGCAACGAGGGTACCGGGAGAAGCGGAGAGGGTCAGCCACCTGTGCATGGCTACGGTCCGTCCGGGCCGGCGGTGCTACCGTCGGCTCCGGGGGTCGTGTGGGGCAGCGGGTGATTTGCGGCCGCTGTGGCCTGGACGGTGGGACCACACTTCGCCCCTCCCAGTTGCGACCCGACTCGTTTGAGGGAAGAGGCCAGCGGGGCGCGCCAGGACAGGGGTCCCTACCTACCTACACGTGTGCTTAGCACTGGGAGGCGCGCCGGCTGCGGCCGCGGCTCTTTGCGGGGATCCCTACCCCGCCACCCCGGTCCCGGACCCGTTGAACGGATGTCGGACCAGTGGGTCGCTCCGTGGAGAAGCGGCCTCCTCAGAGCAGCCTTAATACATTGCTATTTCTGGCAGGGAGGCCGAAGCCGGGCAAGGGGCAGGCTCTGCCTCCCCCTCCCTCCAATGGCGAGGCCGCCCCTGGACCTCGGCCCCTCCTTGTCGTGACGTGCCGGCCCGGGGCAGAGGAGGCTCCCGAGCCCTCGGCTGTCCCTGCAGAAGCTCTAACAAAACGCAGACCCCCAGCGCCGGGCTAATGGAGGCAACTTAGACAGGAGCAGGCGCGGCCCCTCGTCTCTCGGTGCTGCCCGCTCCCCCTTGCTCCGGGTGTGGCGCTCCCCGCCGAGCCGCCACCCGAGCGCCGCCGGGCCCGTGGGACTGCCTGGCCGCTCGCGCTGCCCCGATGATGTTACCGAGTCCTGTCACCTCCACTCCCTTCTCTGTCAAAGACATCCTCAACCTGGAGCAGCAGCAGGACCCGCACTATGGGGCCCAGCTCCCGCACCACCTGGAGCACCACTTCCACCCCGCCGCCTGTCTGCTGGCGGCCGCTGAAGGCGCCCGCTTCTCCGACGGCGAGGAAGAAGAGGAGGAGGAAAAGCTGTCCTACCTGAGCACCATGGCAGCACCCGGCGGCCAGGCGGACGCTCGGATCTCCGCCGACAACTATGTGCACGCTGTGCTGCGTGGTTCCTGCGAGGGTCCTGGCCCAGGAGAGGAGCTGGACCCTACGACCCGCGACCCAAGTGAGTATCGGTCCCTCCGCGCTGCCCCGCACCACCTCGCCGGGACAGGCTCGCTGTCGATTCCCGCGCTGCGTTCCCAATCCGCTTGGCATCGCTTCGCGAAGCCCTGTTTCCCGCCGCAGGCGCGTTCCCCGGGCATGTCGAGCTGGCACTTGCACGTCGTGGGGCCGCCACCGTTCTTCCCCGCGTCCCGCTCGCCACCTCCCCGGGAAGCGCCTCTGCGGGGCCCGGATTCAGAGCTGCCGGATCGAGGTCTTGCTCCTCATTTTTGGTAGCGGAGTCGGAGGAACGGAACGGAACCGGTTAGGCCCAACCCGCACTGACCGCAGCGAAGCCCTCCGGGAACGCGGCGGTGAAGCAGGTGCGCGGCGCGGTGCGTGGCCCGGGCTCGTTCCTGCGGTGCCGCAGTGGTAACGCTACAGCCAGCCCGACGGCGCGGCGACGCGCCCAGCCCCGCCGCCCGAACCATCCCGCAAACACATATGGTGCCGAAGGCAGCCGTTCCCGGCGCTGCCACCCCGCCCGCGCCGCCTTTCCCCGACAGGCGCGTAGCCGCGGCG
>VZRI01007637.1:572254-586781 GCA_013397515.1 Upupa epops
GGGGCGGCCCCGGGTGCGGCGCGGGGCTTTCGCCCGCCTGTGCGGCCCGTCGGTTTCAGCAAGCGCCGGGTGTCGGCGAGGTGCGGTAGTGACCTGTGCTTTTCCTGTGTAGAGAACTGCGTCCTGAAGAAGCCCCTGGACGCGGCGGAGAAGGCGGAGGAGGCGGAGAGGCCGAAGCAGAGGAGCCGGAGGAAGCCGCGCGTCCTTTTCTCCCAGGCGCAGGTCTTCGAGCTAGAGCGGCGATTCAAGCAGCAGCGTTACCTGTCGGCGCCGGAGCGGGAGCACCTGGCCAGCAGCCTCAAGCTCACCTCCACGCAGGTGAAGATCTGGTTCCAGAACCGGCGCTACAAGTGCAAGCGGCAGCGTCAGGACAAGTCGCTGGAGCTGGGCGGCCCTGCTGCCCCGCCGCCGCCGCGACGGGTGGCTGTTCCCGTTTTGGTCCGCGACGGCAAGCCGTGCCTCGGCGGGTCGCAGGGCTACAGCTCGGCGTACAACGGGCCCTACTCTTACAACGGCTTCCCCGCCTACGGCTACGGCAACACCGCCTCGTACAACCCCGGATACGGCTGCACCTACCCGGCGGGCACTGGCAGTGCCTCGGTGCAAGCCGCCTGCAGTCCGGCGGCAGCCGCTGGCCCCTTCGTGAACGTGGGCGGCCTGGGAGGCTTTGGAGGCGGAGGGCAGCCGCTGCACCAGGCGGCGGCGGGGCCCTCCTGCAGCCAGGGCGCACTGCAGGGCATCAGGGCCTGGTAGCCCGCACGCACTGAGGCCGGGAGCGGACCGGTAGAACGGCCCGTCTGTTCCGGGACCCCGTTATCGCCTGCACAGCAGCCCAGCTGCGTGACGCACAACACGTGCATCGGACAGGAGAAGCAGTGGCGGGACGGTTCGGCGGGACCCTGGCACTCCCGCGGACCGCGGTGCGGGACAGGCGGCGGGCGGGTCGGGACGGGACGGGACCGCCCGAGCTCGCAGAGAAGCGCCGTCACCCCGCGAAGCCGCCGCGACGGCCAGGCACAGCGGGGTCGATCGTGCCGTGCCAGCGGAGCAGCTTTGCTTGTAAAAAGCCGACGGCGGGGCCCGGGGGTGCTGTGGCCTCTCTATCTACTCTGTATCGGTTACTGCCAGCGCCAGCTCGCCGAGTCAGTCAATAAACCAGGTGCAATATCCACCGCCCGCTCCTCCTTCGCTAAGCAGCCGGTGCCCGGGGCCAGTGCCCGTCGGCGGGACGGTCGCAGTGGCGTGCCCGCGGGGCAGGGCGGCCCGGCCGGCTTGTGAGAGTGCCAAGGGGGTTGAATGGGGCCGCGCAGCTCAGAGCCGGGGCCATTGTAGCCGCCGGGTCCGCGCTGAAAGGAACCGCCGAGGAAGGTAGCGGGAATAGGCGCTTATTGGATTCGGGAACAAAAGGTGTGGCAGGGAGGCGAGGGACAAAGGGGCCCCGGCGCCGAGATTGACGTGCCGCTTTGCCCCCCACTGAGGCCCAGGCCCGGCGCTTTATGCGCGGGGGCTGCAGAAACGTGCTGGGTTTTGTTCCCCTTTCTGGGAGCGCAGGGGGAGAGAAGGGGGGTCCGCGGGCCGCTGATTAGGGCCGGCCGGGCCGGGCAGCCTGAATGCCGGGGCATTATTGCTACATGTTCAGCCATTTCGCTCGGCTGCAGGGGGAGGGGGTGACCAAGGCTTCGAGAGCCCCACGGGATCGGTCGCGGGGTCGTCCCGCGTCCGCCCCGTCCCGGGTCGTCCCGTCCCGCCGCCGCGGAGCAGCCGGGGCGGTCCCGGCCCTGGCAGCGCTGCTGTTCCTCTGCCGTGCGGGTCTCTCCGAGGACCGGCGCTGCGCTCGGGGAGGGCTGGACACCCGCGGAGCTCTGTGTGGGTCGCTCCGAGCAGCAGTGGAGACCGGAGGTGCTGGCAATTCTCCCGCACAATCCCGCACGTCTTCCCGACCACGAAGCTGACTCTTCTGAAGACGTTTCCAGCGGAGCCCTCCCAAGAATTGCTGGGACAGAGACAGCTCAGGGGCTCGGTGTGCCCTCCAGCAATGCCCACCATGCCCTCCTTATGCGCATGGTGTGACGGTTCCTCCGCCACAAGCAGAGGACCAGGTTTCATCACCTGTCATCACAAAGCAACAGGTAATGACTGTTCACGCTGCTAAACTCGGGTTTACGCTGTGCATTTCCACCAAGCGAGCTGAACGTGCACCCTTGGGACTTGCTGTTTGACAGGAACCAGAGAAATCCTTTCCCTTGCGGAACCTCAGGTACAGAGTGAGCAACCAGAAGCCCCCAGATCCTAGCCCTGGCTCAGCACAGCACCCCGGTGTCCCCCAAGCCACCCCAAGGCTGTCTGACTTTGTGGGGCCAGTGCAGGGAGAGGATGCGGCACGCCCAGCCGATTGTTTGCTGGATGGGAGCAAGGTGTCGCGGGAGAGGAAGCCCAGGCCCTGCTCTTGGCTTTCGGAGATGAGTGGTTGAGGCTCTGTGGTCTCGTGGGTAGAAACAGGATAGCCAAGAACAAAGATAGGTAATGTCAGGCTAAGGAGATTTGTCTCTGCCATAGGAAAGAGTTGCATTTTCCTCCATGTTCTGCCAGACTGTTGTCTGCAAAAATAGGGGACCTGTGCGAGTTCATTTCTTGGTGTGGAAGCAAAGCAATCATAGCTACAAATCAGTCTTCTCCAAAATCAGCATGCAAGGAGGAGCTCTCGCATCCCCCCAACAACATCCAGAGGCTCAGGTCAGGACCAGAGTCCAGATGCGGACATGGTGTCTGTGTCCTTAGCCACTGTCTGCAGAGCACAGAGCATTAAGGGACACACGGGGACCCCATGACTGCATTGCAGGAGGTGATGCTGGGCGATACCAGCATTATCCAGCACTAACTGTACCCAGCTTTGCTATAGGCAGGAGCTTGATATCGTGCTTGTCCTGCTTATGCCTGCTGACACCCTTGTTACTCAGCCCACATCCCCTGAATGGAGCTTGAGCAGCACCCAGCCAGGGTACACTGAAAGGCCTGGCTGCAGGCCAATGTGGCATGCTCATGGAACTTTCTAGATGTCCACCAATAGCGAGCCCCATTCCCGGGACAGATCCCAGCTGTCCCACCAGCTCAGTGTAGAGGGAAGGCATGCAATTAGTGGGAGGGACCCCTCTGCAGACTTGCCCAAAGCCCCTGATCTGATGGGGTGGACAGAGCAACACAAAGAGCCAGCAGTGCTGCAGGGTCTGGAGCAGGATGGCGGAAGTGAAGCACTCCGAAGAGGAGGAACAGCTGGCTGGGGCCAGTGGGAGGGAGATGGTGGGAGACCGCAGATTGGACCAGCTGCCCAGGGTGGGGAGACACAATGGAGGGAAGTCATTGCGTGGCGGTGCTGGACCTAGCGCCTGCCCATGACATACCCTGTCCCCTCTGGGGCAAAATGGGATGCTGCTGCCCACAGGGTGAGAGCTGAGCGGCCCAGTGTCCTGGTGGAAATCCTTCCAGCGTGTGGTGTGGCCAGAGAGACACTGGGGGAGGGAGGGATGGCCGAAGGGTGTGTGTTGTTTCTTCCTGGTTGTTCAGAGGATTTACTGCTGTTTGGAAGTCATGGTTGGAAGGTGATGACTAATTTTGGACAAGAATAAGATTCTCTAAAATGCACTGACCTACAGCAAAGGAGGGACTGTCAGGGCAGTCAGGCTTTCACTACCAGGTCTCTGTCCCACTCTGTGCCTGAGATTTAGATAAGTTTTTTCATTCACGTTTCCTGGCCAAGAAGGAGCCCATGACCAAAACTGTGGTTCCTGTGGAGCCTCCATCCAAGTCCCACTGCTACCTGGTTTTCTGTGACCTCTCTATCATGCTCAGGATGACGTGAGAGTAGTCCTATTCCTTTTGCAGTACCACAGACGTGCTCTAGTTTCCTCTCCACGATTTTTTACATTCCTCCCTCTCGCCTGTTGCAGTCATCCTTGGTCACTGTGTCCTCCATCATCCTCTCTGACCCACTTTCTGACATCAGCAAAGAGCTTGTCTGGGTGCTCCCAGCGAGGCCAGCCAGGGTACCTGTGGACTTGGGTAGAATTTGCTGAGTTCTAGTCCCACCTGCTTCAACCCAGGCACAATACCTCCGTCAGGACTGGGAACCCGGGGACCCAGCTGCATGCTCGGGTGGTACCCAGCTCTTGCCCCAATGTGTTGGATCCAGGTTGAAGCAGAATTTTCCACCCTGCAGTGTTTCCCATCACAGCTGTGCCATGCCATGAGCTGTCAAGCATGTCTGGCCAGTGGAGTTCTGCACAGATATCTGGGCTTGAAGATGCTGAAAACTCCTTCTGGCAATGGTGTTGGCATACAAGCACTCTCCAGTGCCAAGAAAGCCGTGTCCAGCAATAGATCAGGTAATTAGATTAAAATATTGGTAGTTACGCTGTGGAGCTTCCAGTGAGGGTTTCTTCACTACTTGCCTGCCAGCTTGAGGAGCCTGCCTCCCCTTCTTGGAAGAGTTACAATGATCTCAGACTCTCCCCAGCCCTCCAGCCTGTCTCACACATCACAAGAAGACTACACCTGACTAGGCAGAGTGGGAGGTCTTGCATATTTCAGATGTTCCTTTTCTCCTCCTCGCACTGGTGAGATCGGGCACAGTGCTTCCATGAGGGATTTATGTCACCCGCCCAGTGAGGGCCATTGCATCTCCAGCCCCTCCAAACAGAGCACTGCTGAAGACCAGAGCTGCTCCCGGGTCCTACCAGAGCCCTTCCCGGCTATACCACCCCACCTTCCTCCATCTGACCCGGGGACATCGCCGTGCTGCGCCCGGGACTGCTGCAGGGGGTCAGTGCCAGCCCCGGCTGCAGCCAGGGTGCTGCTGGGGACCCCGGGTCACCCGGGCTGGGACACTGCTCGCCGCAGGGAGATGCGCCACCGCCATCTATCGGCAAACACCCGGGGACAGAGCGACACATCCTCGTCTGTCCCCGCCACCCCTCGCCGCAGAGATGCTGCTGCCTTGGCTGCTGAGTGCTCGAGTGCCCCTGCAGAGCCAGGAGAGGTGCAGAGCTGCAGGGCAGGGCTGCCCTCCTGTGCGGTGGAGACAGCAGTGGGACACACTGGGCAGCGGGAGTGCTGTGCTGATTGTTGTGTCCTTGTGTGATTGATGTCTCCTCCAGACATGGTGTCTTCCAAGTCGCAAAGCTCTGTTGCAGCTGGCAGCATTGCTGGAGCTTGTGTCCCCAGCCAAGGGAAGCCCTCACATGAGTCTCCATTATGGTGGCAGTATCCCCTCACAGCCTATGACCAGCATGAAGGGGGGTCCTTTCTAGTGAGCAGTGTTTTGCTCTCGGAGTTCTTTGGGCTAAGCAGAAGCATCCAGCACGTCTTTGTGAGACATCCAGCAGGTTTTCAGCCCCATCTCAAAGTACTGGAATTCACCTGATGCTGGGAACCCACTTCCCAGAGCTCTTCAAGTACCCAGTGCTGTCTGCATCCTCCTGCTCTACCGCATTCACTCAGCAAGTCCTTGCTCAAGGACATTTATGGCCGTGGTTGTGCCCTGCATCTGGAGCCTCTTACACCTGCATCCTCACCAGAGGGAGCTGTGTCGCCAGGGAAGTCACGGCTCAATTTTGGCCCAGTTCCCTGCTCCCCTCTCTTTTTATAGCCCTTGGCAGTGCTCCAGGTGACACGGGCACACAAAGGTGCTAGGGACAGAGGAGAAGGCTGCTTGGATTTGCATTTCTCCTGGCATCCACCTAGCTGTGCCAGCCATAGTCTGTGCCTTGCCAGGAGAGTTTTAAGCCATCCCCCATGTGTCTGAGGGGTGAGTTGCATGGTTTCCCAGGGGCTATCGCTGCTGGCAGCATAATAGCCACAGGCGTGCTGGACTGAGCAAATTAGGGCTGGATACTCTCTTCACTCCTGGAAGAGCCCTTGCTTCAGCTGCTTTGGAAACAGGTCCCAGGGCAGGCTCTGCTGTCATGGAATGGTTGACCTGTCCCCGCTGTCTTCACCCATGTGCTGCTGGGAGAAGTGACCCTTGCTGACACCAATCCCCAGCATCTGCCTAGGGCCGCTCTGCAGCCTGTTGTCAGGGGACTTTGGCACATATCCCTGCACAAAGGACTGGTATTACCAACATCTCCCCAGCAAACCAGCCCAGACCTGGGGATTGTGCTTCCTTTGGTAGCTCTTTAAAGCCGAGACAGCAGGTTTTAAGCCTCAGCTTGACTTTTCATTCCATACGCCCTACCTTCCTGCACCACAATGCTTGACTGAAGCCGGGCAGGCTAGGACCAGTCCAGTCAAGAGCTGTTTCTCAGCAGTTTAACCGAGGCAGCAACGTGGGTCAGCAGAGGCTTTCTCAGGGCCCACCAGGGTCATGAGAACTTGTGTGACTTTACTCAGGTCTGTCATAGCCCTGAAGAGTCTCAGAGCCAGGGTGGGCCAGGGAAGGATGGAGGCTGAAACCCTACCTCCAGACTCCCTGCAGATTCCAGCCACCTCCTCCCACTAGCAGGATTGTTCAACAACCCACTCCAGAGGGGCTGGCAAACAGAATCTCAGGGTAGCCCAGGGCACTATGAGAAGAGGGGCAGGCATGTAGTTTGGCAGGGCAATGCCTTTGTCCTCCTACTTGCCCATGAGATAGGCTGGCTGGGACCCAGCACCCTGCATGGGGTCCCTGGGGCAGGAGTAACTCAGGAATCACCAGCACCCAGCTGAAGGCACAGCAGATTTCTTCCCTCTTGCTCTGGGAGACATGAACCCCCTCAGCTAGCTACCCTCACCTCAGCTCTGACCTTAAGCTGGGGAGTGCAGGTATCTCCTGTTACCCCAGGAAGGCAGCCAAGGACTCCTGGGCTGCTCCTGGCAGAGCAAACTTGGGCTGCCTGAAATAGTTTGAGCTTGTGCCATGGCAGTATTCTGGCAGCCCCAGATCCATCACCTGGAGCGGGGCATGGCCAGCAGTGCTGCCTGGCTGTCTGCTCAGAGGCTGCAGGGTTCATCCCAGCCAGGACTGGACACTCAGGACAGGGCTTAAGGGGCAGTGGGACACGGGAAGGCATGGTGGTAAATCTGTCTGTGCTAGATGAGGCTGGGGGTCCTGCAGGAAGGGTGAAAGGAAAAGGGGTTGGCTCTGAAACTCTGCCAGACTGAGTGTGGCTTCCTTGCTGGAAAGCCAAAAATAGTCTCTTTACTCAGAAGAGGCTGTAGGAGGGAGCTCACTCAAAGTGCAGCCAAATACCTAAGAGGCCGTAGAGCAGACTCAGAGCAGCATGGCTTCACTGTAGAGTCACCAGACCGTGGAGAGGCAGTACCTGTGACTGAACCAGCCAGTAACTGTTACCTCTGGGCACCTCATCACACCAAAGGTGCCAGAGGAACTGGGCTGGCTGGCAAGGGGACACCCCCACACCAGCAGAGCTGCTGCATACCACCATGGCCAGCTCTTAGTTTGTGCCAGGGTTCAGCTCAGGGGATGGAGACAGCAGCAGGACATGGGATTTTTCCAGTCTTCCCTGGCCAAGGGATATCTGTAAACTCCCTGGGTAGCTTTGCCATCCCTGCCAGTGTCAGACCCCTCACCACCAGCTCCATCCTCTGCAGGGCAGCTGCTGCTGCCTGCACTGGCCAACACCCAGCTGCTGCCTGGTAAATTGTCAGAGTGCTGGGAGACCAGCAAGGATATGCATGCCCTTGCCAGGGGAGCACTCTGAGCAGTTGCTCACTCACGAGCAGTTGCTCGTCATCAGCTCATACCTGGGGGTCTCACTTTGTCCCCCAGCACTTTTGGGCAGTTGTTCCTGGAAACATCGTGGAGTCACCTACAATCACGCGTTCAGCTGCTGACATTTCACACAATCACAGAATGCTAGGGATTGGTAAGGACCTCTAAAGATCATCTAGTCCAATCCCCCCACCAGAGCAGGATCACGTAGAGCAGATCACACAGGAACACATCCAGGAGGGTTTTAAGTGTCTCCAGAGAAGGAGACTCCACAACTTCCCCGGGCAGCCTGTGCCAGTGCTCTGTCACACTTACCGTGAACAAGTTTCTTCTCATCCTCATGTGGAACCTCCTCTGTCCCAGCTGACACTATTGTCCCTTGTCCTACCATTGGGTGCCACTGAGCAGAGCCTGGCTCCATCCTCCTGACACCTGCCCTTTCCGTATTGATCAGCATTAATGAGGTCACCCCTCAGGCTCCTTTTTTCCAAGCTAAAGAGACCCAGCTCCCTCAGCCTTTCCTCATCAGGGAGATGCTCCACTCTCTCCATCATCTTTGTCACTCTGCACTGGACTCTCTCAAGTGGTTCTGTGTCCTTCTTGAACTGAGTGGCCCAGAACCAGACACAACATTTNGCCCAGATACCACACTCTACACTGACCTTGCTGAATTTCATGCAGCTCCTCCCTGTCCAGCTCTCCAGCCTGTCCAGGTCCTGCTGAATGGCAGCCCAGCCCTCTGCGGTGTCGGCTGCTCCATTTGTGTCATCAGCAAACTGGCTGACAGTGCCCCCTAATCCCTCATCCAAGTCATTAATGAGTAGATTGAAGAGGACTGGTCCCAGTACCGACCCCACTAGATCCAGGCCTCCAGCTAGACTCTGTCCCATTGACCACTGCTCTCTGGCTTCTATGCTGCAGCCAGTTCACAATCCACCTCACTACCCAATCATCCAGCCCACACTGCCACAGTCTGGATGCAAGGATGCTCTGTGAGAGTGTGTCAAATGCCTGACTGAAGCCAAGATAGACCACATCCACTGCTCTGCCATCATCTATCCACCTGGTTCTGCCCTCATCAAAGGCTATCAGGTTGGTCAAGCATGACTTCCCCTTGGTGAAGCCATACTGACTGTCCTTAATGACCCCCTTGCCCTTGATGTGCCTAGAGACAGCACAGGCACAAGTTGCTCCATCACCTTTCTGGGGATGGAGGTGAGGCCAGCAGCTCATGGATTGAACGAGGTGAATCTCTACACAGCCCTGGCTGGTGGTTGTGCCATTCCCTCCACGGGATCTCTCACTGCCCTGGTGTATGGTGACAGCTAAAAGTGAAGCCGCGGCTCTGCTGCCAACAGCTTCTGGGCAGGGAGACCCCTCTTGGCAGAGCCCAGTAATACCCATCTAATGCCCTGCCCGCCAAGCTAATCCTCCCCCGGTATCTCCCAGCCATTTCTGGTTCTCAGATTTCTTCCTCTTGGGTGGAGGAGCCAAAGGGTTGCCAAATTGTGCAATACCAAGACTATTTCTTAAAGTCCCAGCTCCTGAAATGGTGAGAAAACGGCAGGCTCCCAACTTCCAGTGGCTCTTGTTTCTTTAAGAACTTCCTTGCTCTTCAGCTTATGCAGAAAAATCAGGAACTAGGAACCTGCAGCCCAGGCCAGGGGAGCAATGGGCACACAAACTCAGGTGGATGTGTGCTGCAGAGCAGTGGCTGCTCTCTGCCCAGAGACACTCAGGCGTGCTGGACACTGAAAATCCCATGGGCAGTTGCTTGGCATCCGTTACCCACCCTCAGGAACCAGGGACAAGATACTCAAGGTGGAACCATGGGTATCGAGCATCCAGCCCCTCTGTCAGTGATGATGACCCAAGGACTGCACACCCCCCGATCACCCAGCAGCCTTTCTACCTGCAGGAAAATTCCTCTTGCCCCGTGCCACAGCTCACCCCTGCAGCCCTCTGTGCAGGCCCAGACAGTGCATCACCTGGAGAAGCCCTGAGCTGCCCCAGCTGCTTGCTGGCAGTACGTACCACAGCTTTGAACACATTTCCTCCAGAGAATTATTTCGGGCATAGCCCTGTGGGTGCCCCTCCTGTAAGCACTGTGAGAGCACCCCGTAAGAGGATGTTATCACCCACAGGCACCTGGCTCAAGGAACTCAGCTCTGGTCTGGGAGTGTCAGGACAAGGTGGTAAACTTCAGCGCTCAGCACACGACCTAGCAAGGCTAGCTCACAGGTCCAGGGTTGGGTGGGACCCCAAAAGAAGTTGGTATCAAGTCAGCTAGTGACATGCTTAAAAAAAGAAGATATTCTAACGACTAGCACTGAAAAAAAAAAGATTAAGACTGGGAACAAACATTCTCAGTTGGTACAAGGTAAGATACTCACCAAGCATCCAACTACTCTAATTACTCCAAACCAGGGAGCAAAAGCCTTGCAGAGCCCCAGATGTCCTGTGAGGTGCACAAATCCCTGTAGTCTCACCAAGCACCAGTCTCCCTGTGTTGTCCTCAACATTCACAGTCCGAGACACTGCTGCAAACATATCTATCCAGTGAGGTTTGGAAGCATCCCACCACCCTGAAGGTACAGGACTGCCTCGTTGAGCATGAAACTAAACTTCTCCAGCAGTGCCACAGCCCATGTCAGAAGCAGGCAACAGGTCATCAGCCAAAGGAGATGGGGACCCCCTCCTTCTTGCATGTTGAGAGTGATCTGGCCAGGCCAGGCAGGGCCCTCCTCCTACTGCCACCCACAGACCCTATGTCCCTTCCCTCTCTGGCATCAAAAATGCTCAGCAAAGGGCACTGTCAGGATAGCTCACCACAGGGCACAGACACAAGGGTGTGGTGGGGGAAGATGGGCCATGTGTAAGAAGGGGACCTGAAGGTAGCGCAGAACTGTTTTTATTGGAGGTGTCAAGAGCAGGAACAATAACAAACCTACAGGCTCCCCTCCTCAAGTGCCATCCTCCCCGATCCCACCACCACTGGGGCAGTCAGCATCACATGTGCGTGCTACGAGACAACGGCAAGGCTTACACTTTGCTTCAGCCAAAAGCCAGACAAAGCCCCCAGCATCCCAGGCAGTGCCACTGCTGCCCCCTCCTTGGCAACTGAGCTCAGCTTGGCCCTGCCAGAAGCAGGGCAGGACATCCACCTTCCCCTCTGAGAAGGAGCAAGCTTTGTATGAGAGGAGATTTTGGTTAAGGGAAGGACAGGAGCACAGCTCCACCAAAGTGCCAGGAGACAAGACCTGGGCTGCAGCTCCCAACGGGACATTTCAGAGGACCCAGGAGAAAGCAAGCTGTGCAGCCTGAAGAGATGCAGCAGCCACAGGTAAGTAACAGCATCGCTGAACCCTGAAGGGCTTCATGGCCCCTTCTCTTCAAACAAATCAAACTGAGAGGGAGAAGGGTCAGAAGACAAACCAGGAGGAGAGGTGAAGCAGGTCTGGAACACCATTTGGCTCTGGCTCACTTCCCAGCCCGACGTTCCTCCTGGTGTTTGGTGAGGATGTATTTGAAGAACTCGTACACGGACCAGGCAATTGCTGTTGAGGGCATCTGATAAATGACTCTCGCCTGGACCCCTCTGAAGTAGGCAGTCACACCGCCTACTTGGTACACCGTCCTGAAGGCATTGGCCATGCCTGTGATGTGTCCACTGATGTTGGAGCTCAAGGCCAGGGATTCCTGGGTGTTGAGCAGCGTTTTGCAAACGTCCAAAGGCGTAGTGGCAGCAGCAGCAACAGCCCCAGCGCAGGCTCCAGAGACCACATGGGAACCCGGGTTGTACTGTCTGTGGGGGTTGAGCTGCTCTTGTAAGAACTCGTAGGTCATGAAGTGAATGGCTTGGAAGGGGATATTCATGGTGAGCTGGGTGGTGTAGCTGCGGTAGAAAGCTCCAGCCCCTTCGTTGTGCCACACAGCCCGCACACAGTCCATCACACGCTGGTAAGGCGAGTTGTACATCTGCATCCTCTGTTTGACCACTTGAGACAGTCAGCAGCAGCCAGGACCCAGGCATGGAGGGGAAGAGAAAAGAGAAGGGGTAAGCACGAAACCAGGCTTCCTCCAAATGCCAGGAGTTTGGTCACACAAGCTTAAGAGTTAATGACAGATAATACAGATCAGCAGTGTCCTGTGTCTGCCCAGGCATGACCGCAGCCGTTTAGATCTGCTGAGGCATCATCATCACAAACATCACCACTCAGAAACCCTGCAGCTGCCACAGCCCCAGGGACAATCCAAATACCCAGGTGCTTATACTCAGGGATCCACCCTCGCTCCCAAACAACTGACATCTCCCCATTCACCACTGCAGAACTACCATGCAGTCGGTGTGGCTCTCAATCTGGATGTGCCTGTCCATCCCCAGCCACCTCTGCTGCAGCCCACAACCACCACAGCACATGGCAAAGCCCACTAGACAGGAATCATTAGCGGCCACCGCAGAAATATAGTTACTCCAGGGCAAGAACCAAAAGCCAACCCACCTCCACGCTGCAACACATCCAAGAGCTGAGCAGAGGAGCCCCAAGTGCAGCTGGATGCTGTCCTGCCTCCCACTATCTCAATGCAACCACGAGAAGCTAAAAACAATGTGACTACAAACTACAAAAGCTGTGATAAGAAGGTAAGCTCCAGGGAAGCTATGACAATGGTTAGTGCAGCTGCCCAGGCAATGGGCAGGCAGTAGCCTTACTAGACCCAGATCATGAGCACTTCAGTTTTAAGAGGAAAAGGTTTATGACTTTCCTTGTCCTTCATCCTTTTCACATCACATTCAGAAACTTTAGCTACAAACTCCCTTTAGCTTTTCCATGCGCACTAGACTCAACCACCAGTATCTTTCAGCTGTTCTGCAACAGATATCCCTTCTTCCGAGTCCTCTAGCATGCACACCTTTGGTACCTCACTTGCATTTTCTTCCTGAACACAGGCCTAGAGCTGTGTTGCTGCTTCTGAGATCTCACTACAGCAGTGCCCAACTTGAAGACACTTGGAATGACTTCAACAGCACGGATCACATCTCTTTTGCCTTCTCCCCAGAAGGTAACTCTCACCAGCACAACTGCTCACAAAAGGCCAGTGCTTTCCTGGCTTCTCCTAAGCTCGGGTTTGCTGCACTTTCCAGAGTAAATCTTTTCTACCTACCCCCTCTGCAATGGACAGGCACCAGCATTCCTAACTGAAGCCGCAGTCACTGGCCCTCAAAGGATCCTTGCAGTCAGGTGAGTGATGAAGACAGAACCCTCCATGCTGCAGAGCGGACCTGACTGGTGCAGGCAGCCCCCGATCCTCCCCTCCCCGGCAGGCCAGGACCATCGTTACCTTCAGCAGGGTTCATGGCTGCATCATGGAGCAACGTTGCTACACACCCGGCTGCACCTGCAAAACAAGAACTGCCACATGTGAGGGGGGGGTCAGGTGAGGGACCCTGGAGCTCCATTACAGCCCCAAGTCCCCCACTGAGGCACAGGAACAAGTCCCTGAAGAGGGAAAACTCTGAAGGCAGCCTCCAGCTCCCCTCCAAGAGGTAAGCTGGTCCTCAGCAGTTCCCACCCGAAGAGCACTGAAGAAAGGGAGAGAACACTGCAACAGGTAGGTTGTCAAGATCTGGGCTGACCAGGACTCACTGGGCCCAGTGACACCAGGTGACAGGGGGCCCACAAGATGGTGAACATTCCTGCACGCCATGAGAGAAGAAACCAAATGGCACTGTGCTGCATGTCTGCCATCCCCTGCTCTCCTCTTACATCCAAAACTTTTCCCACTGCAGCAGCTTCTTGACTTGAATAATAGGCACCACAGCAAGATGGACTCAGAAACCACATGGTGCTCCTAGAGTAAGCTCCTTCGTGAACCCACAGGGTCATGGCTGGTCCTGGCTCATTTGTGGGCTGCTCTTGTCCACTGGCGTTCTTCCAAGACAGAGCTACTCACTATCCTACTTCAACGCCAGGTACCTCGAACAGCTGCAGCAGGTGTCTGGTTGCTCGGCCCCCTGTTTGACGCCATGTCAACCCGGCACAGGGCTTGAGGGCACCAGTGACACCCTGACCCCACAGCAGCTAATACCCTGCAGCTGAGTGGCACTGGCCCAGACATCCCTACAACTACATTTGCCTTCTCCCCACCCCAATTCCCACCCTGCGTGGTGGGAGGTGGCCCGGTGTCCCCCGTGGCCCCGGTGTGGGGCCGTGGGGAGCAGTACCGTTGGCCACATGGCTATTGCCCCCTGCGTGGATCACGTCGCTCAGCGTCTTTTTTAACTTTTCGTAGCAGGCAAAGTAAAGGGCGTGGGCCGGGCCGGCGCCGGTGGCCGTGATGTTCATGCCCCGCATGGGCCGCCAGACCCCCTCGGTGCGGGCGATGCGCCACAAAGCCTCCAGCACGTTCCGGTAACGGGCGGCGGGCTCAGGCCGCAGGCTCTGCATCCGCGTCTGCAACACAAGGCCCGGACGGGCAGACGGTCACTCTCGGAGCCCCGACGGCCTGTCACCGCCTCGGGGCCCGGCCAGGCCCACCCCTACCGCCCTCCTCGACAGGCCCCCACTCTCTTTCCCCCGCGCCCTCCCGCCGCCGGTGCTGGCACCTTGACGCAGTCGACGGGGTACATCACACAGTGCTCCATGACGCCCGCTACGGCCCCCGCCAGCATGTGCGTGGAGACGCCGGCGCCCTGCGGCAGCGCCTCGTAGTCCAGAGCGGGCGGGTTGCGCGGCTCGGAGTCCCGCGCCGCCTCGGACTCCCCCGAGCCAGACCCGGAGCCCGGCCCCACCTCTGCTTCCGCGCCGCCCCGCCGCGCCC
>VZRI01007637.1:587156-599864 GCA_013397515.1 Upupa epops
GCGGGTCGCCATTGGCCGTCTCGCCTGCCACTCCGGCTCTTGGCGCGTGTTTTTTATTTGGTCGCTTCGGATTGGCTGGGTGCCGGCGTTAGGCGGGCTGCCATAGGGCGCGCTGGTGAAGTCTCTGAGTGACGTCACCCGGCAAAGGTCGGGTACAGAAGCAAGGGCGAAGCCAGGCTCGGCCTTCGGCCACCTGCGAGCGCTGTCCTGCCCCGAGCCCATTGGCCGCCGCGCCGCGTAGGTGTGGCTGCGGCGGGAGGCGGTGGAGCCGACTGGGCCCCGTGGCCGCGGTAGGCGGGGTGTTGTCCGCTGGGGCTCGTCTATGACGGCCTCTATTGGTCACTGAGGGGGCGCCTGTGACGTGGCCGCCGGTGCTGGCGGCGGGTGCCGGCGGCAGGGCGATGCGCGGGCGGGCGGCGGGTGCACATGGCCAGGTGAGCGGGACCGGGATGGGGGGGTCGGGGGTCGACCCGAACCCGACACTGAGCGGTGGCCTCTGCCCGCAGGATCGGCATTTCCTTCCCGTCGTGGCGCTCGGTGGGACCGTGTCCGTGTCCGGGGCCGCGGCAGCGCCTGGTGGCGTTGGGGTTGACCCTCGCCGTGGGGCTGCTGCTGCTGCTGGTGTCCGCTGTTCCTCGTCGTTGGGCAGCGCCGTCCCGAGCCGCCCGGTACGACGACAGGTGAGTGGGGGACCGGGGCTGCCGGCGCCCGGGAAGCCCGTTGCCCGGTGATGCTGAGGCAGCCTCCGGTCCCAGGTACCTGGCGCGGGCGGAGGAGCTGTCGGCCACCGATACCGAGGACTCGGCTCTCAGTTACGGGGTGGTCGTTGACTGCGGGAGCAGCGGATCCAGGGTCTTCGTCTACTTCTGGCCCCCGCACAACGGGAACCCGCACGACCTGCTGGACATCAAGCAGATGCGGGACCGAGGCAGCCGCCCCGTTGTCAAGAAAATTAAACCAGGTCGGTGCTGCTGCTGCTCTGCGCTCCCGTTCCCGCGGCTCTCGGAGGTCTACGAGGCCGGTACGGCCAGCGCCTGCGACGGTGCTGACAGGTTCACCCACTGCCCTTCCCTGTGCAGGGATCTCGGTGGCGGCGGCAGCAGCCCCGGAGCAAGCTACGCCCTACCTGCGCCCTCTGCTCCGGTTCGCGGCTGCCCACGTCCCGGCTCAGAAGCACAAGGAAACTCCGCTGTACATCCTGTGCACGGCCGGCATGCGGCTGCTGCCCGAGGGGTGAGTCAGGGGCCCGCTGAGATCCCTCAGCCGCGAGAAGTGGGAAGCAGGTAGCACGTGTTGGGAGACATTAGGAGTCCTAGGGGCAAGCGGCCAGGGCTGCAGAGGGAGGATTTGGGCTGCTGAGAGGCAGTTTTTACTCAGTACTCAAATGAACAGATCTAGTTTCTTCTCCCCAGAGTGCACTGGATACAGCAGCACAGCTTGTAGGGCTGGGTGGGGGATGTACTGCAGCAGGATTCCTTCTGTCCCTTGCCACTCTAATGAAGGGGCAGCACTGGAGAAGATATCTTAGCATCTGTACCTTGCTCTCCTGTGTACCTTGCAGGCAGCAAGCTGCAATCCTGGAGGACTTGGTGAGAAATGTGCCCCTGGAGTTTGATTTCCTCTTCTCCAAATCACATGCAGAAGTGATCTCGGGGAAACAGGAAGGTAGGAGCTGCTGCAAAGCACTGCTTGGTTCCCTTTAGTCTATTGCTGTAATGACCCTTTCTGTCTCATGCAGGTGTCTATGCTTGGATTGGCATCAACTTTGTCCTGGGCCGGTTTGATCACGAGGATGGTGAGTCTGCTGCTCACAGAGCAGCTGGGAGGGGCTGAGCAGAGTCCTGCAGGAGCTTGCCCTGGTGCGGGTGCTAAGAGCAAGCTGTGGAGTGGACAGCATCTGCCCCTCCGGCCAGACAATGCCTGACCCCTGCCGTTTGTGTGAAACATCCCGGGACCTGGAAGTTGAACCTGCCTGGTTCAGAACCAAGTCCTTGTGTGAGGGGGGCACCTGCAGTAATTTGGGAGAAGAACAAGGGAGAGGGGGTTTGTAGCAGTGTTCCTGTAGTAGCTTCTAGCAATAGATACTTTGGAGTAACCTACAAAGCTGAGGGGCAGCCAGCTTTGAATGCCAGGACCTGGTGCCCTGGAAGTGATCCTCAGGAGCTGCTTGCAGGGGTGGAAAAGTCCCAGGAGGCTACTGTGGGGGATAATGGTGTAAGGGAGGACATGGTACCCTAGGCCCTGACCCTAGCTGTCGCACTGCTGTGGGTTGCAGAGGAGGATGCGGTGGTCACTGTAGCAGTGGGGAACCAGGGAGAGTCCCTGGTTCGGAAACGAACAGTTGGGATCCTGGACATGGGTGGTGCCTCGCTGCAGATCGCCTACGAAGTGCCCGAGTCCGGAGCTTTCTCCTCCCCACAGGAGGTATG
The DNA here is from genome assembly GCA_013397515.1 of Upupa epops. Taxonomy (NCBI): domain Eukaryota; kingdom Metazoa; phylum Chordata; class Aves; order Bucerotiformes; family Upupidae; genus Upupa; species Upupa epops. The sequence goes on from VZRI01007637.1 coordinate 589,586, forward strand.
TATCTGGCTCATCATCTCTTGAAAGCAGTCTGTGCCTTCCCTGGGTCACTGCTGATGACCGATCTCTCTGTGTCCCCAGGAGGAGGCCGCTAAGAGCCTACTGGCAGAATTCAACTTGGGCTGTGATGTGCAGCACACTGGCCATGTGTATCGTGTTTACGTCAACACCTTCTTGGGCTTTGGGGGCAATTTTGCCCGACAGCGCTATGAGGAGCTTGTGCTGAACCAGACCAATGTGCACAACCGGTATTGCAGCCTTGCTTAGTGATGCTCCTGCTAGGACATGGCAAAATAGGCTTGCTGGTTCCTTCATGCCACTCTCTCTCCCCGTTGGATTTTCCCCAAGAGCCGCCCATGGTGATAACAGCTCCCACAGCCACGCTGGCAGCAGCCATGTGGCAGCAGCAGATACCCAAGCTGGCACAGGGTGCATAGGCACTGCCCTCCCCTAAGCCTGGCAGATGTTATCAGTGCTGCAGCACCCTGCCTTCCTCCTCCTTCCACAAAGCAGGCTGTGGGGAGGCCCTTCTGGTGGCTTTCAGCTTTTCCTGCTCTGACTTTCCCTCCTTCTTCAGCACCAATTCACTCAGCACATCTCTCCATTGCATCCCCACCTTGAGCTCTGTCTCTTGTCTGTACTTCCCTTCCCAGAGCAGTACATGATGCTGTCACCAGAGGCTGAGAGGCTCGGTGCCCAGGTACTCCTGTACCAGGAGCAAACCCTGCCTCCAGAGCCCTGGGGACTGTGCAGGTCCCCATGAACTGGGTGGGGTGGGCTATGCCTCACTGCACCCTATAGGTGCACAGGGTACATGGCCACAAGCCAGCGTGACAGATCTGGCTATGTCAGGATGGACACCAGCATTGCAGGGTACAAGGGGACACAGGTCATGCAGGGGCTGTGTCTGGGTATGGGGTGGTGCTGGACTAAAGACCTGAGAGTGGTACAAGATCCCTTTTCCTTCCTGGCTTATTTTCCAGCTTGCACAGTCAGCAGACAGGGTTGAGCCCTGAGATGCCATTCCTGGACCCCTGCTTGCCCGTAGGGCTGGAGGACACAGTGTCAAGGGGCCACCAAACAATGTACATGCGGGGGCGAGGGGACTGGCTGGCCTGCACAGACCAGCTGCAGCCCCTCCTTGCTGGGTCCAACAGCAGCCAGGCCTCCCTGGTGGGGGCCTACAAAGCACCCATTGACTTCAGCAACAGCGAGTTTTACGGTTTCTCTGAGTTTTTCTACTGCACCGAGGATGTGCTGCGCCTGGGGGGCCACTACAATGCCCCCACCTTCACCTCTGCTGCTCAGGTAGGTGCTGCCCTACCCCAGGGACTGGAGAGCTGCTGTTCCTGGGGCTGGGAGGGAGCAGAGGCTGTTCTTCTACTCAGAGCCCTGAGTTTTCTGTTCCCCAGGAGTATTGCAGCCAGCGATGGGAGGTACTAACCCAGCGCTTCCGTGGTGGCCTCTACTCTGCACACGCTGACCAGCACCGCCTGAAGTAAGCTGCTTTGCTTGCGCCAGTGTTCTCTGGGGTAAGAGATGGTGGTAAAGGCAGCAGCGTCTGGCTGATGCTCCCATGTACCATGTCTGCAGGTATCAGTGCTTCAAATCAGCCTGGATGTACCAAGTCCTTCACCAGGGTTTCCAGTTCCCCCTGGACTACCCCAGCCTGCGGACGGCCCAGCTGGTCTATGACCGGGAGGTGCAGTGGACTCTGGGAGCCATCCTCTACAAGACACGGTTTCTCCCACTCAGGTACCATTGTCTCACTGATGGCATCACTCAGAGAAGGGTAGTTGGGGAAGAGGAGGAGTTACCATACTGGGTGAGGGCTCTACCATCCCGATACAGACCCTGGTGTTACCCCACGGCATCTCATGGTTGGTCCTAACTCCTCTCCACAGGGATCTCCGGCAGGAGAGTATCCGGCAAGCACACACCTCCTGGCTGCGCCTCTCGTTTGTCTACAACCACTATCTCTTCTTTGCCTGCATCCTGGTTGTAGTACTGGCCATAGTCCTCTACCTCCTCCGTCTGCGCCGCATCCACCGCCGGCAGCTGCGCTCAGCCCAGCTCACTCAGCTCTGGCTGGACAAGGTGGTGGTGCCGCCAGGCCAAGGAAACACACCATGACACCAGGGGTACCAACTGACCAGTTGCACCAGCAGAACCAGGACTGTCTGATAGCCTGGGCTCCGAGGGCTTGGACTCTTTTCTTAAAGACCATCACAGCTTTGCACTCCATCATCTCCACATCACAATCAGAGCCTGTGGGCTGAGGCAGCTACGGACACCAGAGCTTTCCTCTCTGCCTTGCCCAAGCCCACATCGTTGCATTCCTTAGTCTCTGGCCTTTGCCTCACTATGTGGTGTAGAGCAAAGTCCTCTGCTGCTAGCAGGCTCAAGGCTGCATCCTTGGCATGTTCCTCAGATAAGCACAGAGGTAGACAACCCAAGGCTGTGGCCTGAGGCACTGGGACATCCTATGACTCAGCCAGTAGTAGTTTGCAGAGCAGGTTGGTATCACAGTGTCACACTAACGATGAGGCTGGAAAAGACCTTAAAGATCATCCAAACCAACCAAGTAAACCTAAACATCTGACATCTAATCATGCCACTCAGCACTTCATCCAGCCTAACCTTAAACACCTCCAGAGATGGTGACTCAACCACCTCTGTGGCTGTAGCTCATCACCCGGGGTAGCCTTTCTGCAGTCCTGCAGTAGCCCATGGGCTGAAGACCAGCAGTCAACAGCTAAATTACTGCAGAAACCAGATGAGCCATGAGTTCCACTGAGCTGCTCTACCCGAAGCAGACACTGCTGGAACATTCCTTAGGCAGCATCCTGCTCTTTGCCATGTCTTCCCCTCCTAGGACAGTCCTTTCCTGGAACTAACCAGTGTACCAGGCTCAGGGATTGGTTCCTAAGGCACCATCGAAATGACTGCCTGTCATACATTCCCTCCTGGGCACATCTGCCCAGGGCCAACCCACACGTTAATCAGGCACTAGTGCCAGGACCTGTGGTTCTCTTCCCCTTGAGTGCAGGCTGGGCCTGCCCATGGGAGAACCACTAACTGCAGCCCAGCTCATGGCCCAGGGCAGACCTGGGCTATGGCTGCATGCACACCTTCCTCCTTTGGGGCTGGAGCCCCTGGAGACCTAGTGAAGTTAATTACTTTTTACTTGAACTCAGTTCTTTCCATTTCTGTAGCAATAAACAAACCCCTTGAGCCATCCAGCACCAGACTTGTTTTCTAGTGAACAGCCCCCAGCAGCAATGGCAGCTCCTGACTAGCAGTGTGACGGGACAGCACCTGTCTGCAGTGCTGCTTTGTAGCACCGAGGTGAGACCGACCATGGGGCCACTTTCTCAACAGAAGATGTTCTTTAATTCCAGCAGGACAGCTGAGCTCAGCTCCTGGGCTGGTAGCAGCAAGGACAACTGATCCAAACAGCTGTTGTGCTACTTGGAGATCTCCTTTGCTGCCCTCTTAAGAGGAAAAATCTGCCCACTCTAAGCCCCTGAAAGATGTTGCTTTCTGCTTTTTACCTTATTCCCCACCCCAGAGTTGTGGAGCTGCCTGGGAAAGAGGCCACTAGGTTTGTCCAGCTGCTGCAGAGCCATGGGGGTGGCCTTGGCACAGTTGCCTGCCACAGGCGAGGCTGGACAAGTACCCAGTTTTACCTAAAGCACATGCTGTTTGTGACCCTACTGGTTTTGTCTTATAAAGAATAAAACTTTCCATGCAGCAGTGTGTTGCCAACCTCCTGCTCAACAGCTGAGGATCCCAACTTGGTTCTCATGGTGAAAGAAAAGGACTAGGGGGAAAGGAAGAAGTGTGAACAAAACCAAGACTTCCTCAACTTCAAAGCAGCCGTCAACACCACTTACTAGAAAACGGCTTTATTTCCACAACACAAATACAAAATACAAATAAATACAGATAAATTATGTGATAAATAAGGGGAAATGACAAACCACAACGTTTTTCTCAGTTCTCAGAAAGCAGACACATACTGGGGATGAGGTGGTGGTACCTAGACACTACTGCAGCAACTTCACTGCTGAGGCAGGAAAAGACTGCACCCTCTACCAAGGTAACAGAACCCCCTGCTCTAAACACAAGGGAGTCCACATTCTCCTATAGGATCAGCCCTCCCTCCTCCCACCCACAGCCAGCATCTGTCTTACAAGGACAACCCTCACCACAGGGGACTGACCATACAACAGAGGATAATTTGGGTTCCTGCCTTCTCAGGTAAATGGGTGGTCAGAGCCTGAAATGACCAGTGATACAGTAACTTGAGTGGTTTGGGCTGGGAGCAGGGGTTTTTACTTACAGGAACTGGGGCTGGAAACACTGGATGGAGGGAACAGGCCAAGTACTGCAGGGACAGGATACCCTGGCACCACACACAGATCTCTCTCAGGATGGTGTTCAGCATCAGTGACATTGATCCTCAGCTGGCTGAAGGTATGTCTCCCTGGTAGTATGGCTGCACCAAAGGCCAGGCTTACAAGGCCCTCATTCCAGTGAGTGGTGCTGCCTGCCATGCTTAGGGGCCCAGCCACCATTGATCCAGGTTGTAGTGTGCAGGGTATACTGGGGCAGCAGTTTCAGCCTCTGTCCCAGCACCTCTGGGGCTGCCTGGTATGGGAGGGTAGAGGCTGCAACTGCAGTAAGAGCTGAGGGAGAAGGAAGGAGAAGTTAGCACTAAACTGCATCCACAAGGGAGCCACCATAAACCTAGAGAACCGCAAGTTTGCTTAGGCCCAGCACAGAAGCAGCAACTCCATGCAAAAACCAACACCACAAGCACAATGCACAGAAGCTAACACATCCCCTATCCAGTGAGGCCCAGGATGCAGCTCCCTCCCCAGTCACATAAAAGCAGGCCAGTGGGGATGTCTGTGCCACCCCAGCCCTCTGTCCCCTCACAATTCTGGGGCAGGGGTGTCTGTTCAGGCGCTGGCTCCCAAGGGCTGCTCACTCCCAAAGGAAGCGCACGTACCAGATGGTCTCGTTCTTCAGCTGTGGCCCAAACAGGGGGTTGGCCTGGGCCAGGATGGCGATGAGCCAGCTGTAAAAGGGACCCAACCTGCTGTCAGCCTGGGGTTAGTATCCGAGGATACCGTTATCTCAAGGGGCTGGCAGAGGGACAGTTGTCTGGGGTGGGTGCCCTGTAGCAGTGGGATGTGTGTGATGTGCCCCGGGGAAGACAGGCCGCAGCCCGGGGGTGTCCCGTTCATTCCCGGACAGGGGCTGGGCAATAGCTACTAGGTCCGATGAAGCCACACAAATGGGGCCGGCTTGTGTGGTGGTACCTGGGCCCGGTTGGCGGTACTTACAATAGGTAGCAGCACACGGCTGTAGTGACCAGCATCGTGATGATCACCCTGCAGAGACACCTGCGTTACGACGGCGAGGCCCTGCCGCAGTGCCGGACCCCCACCCCCGGTAAACCCGTCCCCAGGGCCCCACTCACCCGCGGTTCGGCCCCTTAGGCACGAACCAGGGGGCGGCGATGCCCACGAGGCCCCAGAAGGCGGAGAAGAGGACGAGGGGCAGCGCGAAGCTGTGCGCCGTCATGGCCACCCCGCACCGCCANNNNCCCCGCACCGGCCGCCCCCCCCGCCGCACCGGAAGCCGCTCTGACCACTGCTCCTCACACAGCCAATCAGCGCGCGGAGAACGGCCCGCTGCGGACATCGCGCTCTCCCATTGGTGGAGCGGTGGCGGTCATAAGCCTGGTCGGCCGCCAGATGGCGCCACGAGCAGTCACCCCGCCCGCCCGCCCGCCCGCCGCGGCTCTTAGCCCTCGGAAACAGCCGCTGCCCTCGGGACTCCCGCAGCCCTTCTCACCTCGCTCCTGAACGGAGGCACCAGCCACACACCAGCTGCTCCGATAAAACTTTATGTACAAAGTTCGCAATCACACCCACTGCCTCCTTCCTGCGCACAGCCCGGCTGGGTGCGCATCACCCCACCGTTCACCCACGGATGGGTGTCTCATCACATCCAGGTTCTGCAGCACAGCTCTCCAGGATAGCTCTTCCCCACGGTGGGTTACCTGGAGACCCTCCGGAGCTCACTCATGAGCCACAGTGCCACGCTGAGCAGCGCTAGGGAGCCTGACTGGTGCGTGGCAGCCAAAGGTGTGGGGACATAGAGCAGCAGGGTGCTGATGCCCAGGCCCACCTGCCAAGAAGGGAGAAAGGGTAAGAGCAGCAGTGAGTACAGTGTTGATACACACACCCAGTACACAGTGTGAGGCAGAAAGGCCCACGGTCACAGCCAGGTTTCCAACTCTCAAATTTGAGCTCTGCATGGACTACGGTGAGGCCCAGCTCTAGGCTCTTGGGGCCCAGCACATATGCAATCTGGGGACAGCTCTGTCTCAAGAGTGTGCTGTGGAGGACTAGAGGAAGAAAGAAAACTAGAAGGGAAAAGAAAATAATAAAAAAAAAAGACACTACCTGCACACAAGCCACAGCCAGTAAAGAAGTCACTGCCATCCTGGTCCTGTGTGGGAGCGGGATCTTCCGGGAGAAGAGGTACAGTGCTGTGACAGCTGTGACTGAGGCAGTTCCCTACAGAAGGAAAGGGAAACAACTACTCTTCCAGAAAAGCTCAAAGGAAATAGCACAATAATTTTTAGCTGCACCTTCCACATGGTGAAAGAAAACATGTGAGCAACATTTAACCGTGGAAGTATCTTACTGGCTGGGATGAATCCTCCAGTCAGGCTCCTGTCCCCACCAGGTAACAACCCAAAAATTTAACTAGTTACAGAGTTCAATTTTTTTCCAAATTAACATTTTACTTCCAACAGCTTTTCCTCATTCCTTCCAAGCCATCAGGGATCATTTCTGTCCTCTCCCCACCTTGTTTTTACTTTTGTGGTAATGAGTGTTGGTGTACACTCCCTTGCACCAGAGCTCTCATCTAAGGCCAAAACCCGTTGTGTTAGCTGTGTCCCATTTCTCTCAGAGTGTGTGTGAAGGCTTTGTGATACAATTTCTGTTTTACCTTTTTGATTCTTTTACTTAATTTGGGGATTTTTCCTTTTTTTATTGGTGATGGGTTCAACAAACTGTTCTCTTTTTAGCAAAGTTGCTTCATTGCCTGTTGAACTCTCGGTGAGAGCTGGTTGTTGTGCTAGAATTAGAGGCGCCAACCCAACCTGATGAAGACCCTCTCCCTAAACCATTACACACCGTGACAACTAAAGGTGAAATTTGTCATCTGGAATACTGATCTGATTTTCACTGCTTGGCTGTGAGCGAGCAAGCATAATCTTGCTGTGAAGGTCACCCCAGGGGATTTCTCTTCTAAGTCACTTAATTGCTCTTTTTGGTCTTATTGATGGCTTAGTCCACAGCAGTGCTGGCAACACTAAGTAATTGGATTGTTCTAATTAGCTACTGGTGTAAAGCAAGTTCAGAAAGGTTGGAGGAAGCATTCAGTACTGGGATTACAAGCTTTTTGTTTCACACAACTTCCCAGAGACTGGAATAGTGAGGGCTACCCTGGGCTGCAGCTCATGTTATGGAAAAGAAGACACAAAGGAAGCAAGACTGTGACTTGCACAGGAAGAAAATGTCCTTAAGGAAGGAGACCACAGTGAAAACAAATACAAGTGCTAAACTTCCTCCTTCTGCAGAAACAAATTGGTAACATGTTCTCAGGACCTTCGGACACCCTGGGTATCACTCACACTGACAGAACCACAGCTCGAAGCAGACAGTGTGGCTGCAGGAGACAGCTTAAGAAGTAGCACAGACATATCAGGAAGACAACACTTACCAAGATCCTGTGATCAAACTGTACAGTTGTAGGATTCTCAAAGAAATTTCTCAGTACAGGGGAGAAGGCAAGGAGATCATCTGGGATCCAGCGCTCCCCCATTTTGGGGAAGGAATTGTACACAAGGCCAGCATCCAATCCGGCCACAAAGGCACCTGCAATTCCAGAGCAGAAAATGAGACTAGCAGAGAAGCCAAAAGTGGCACTCCAGGCTATACAGCTCCAACTCTAGAGTTCAGCTTCATCCTGAATTTCTTTTAGAAACATGTACAGAGATCACAGCAACAGGCAGGCTGCACAGTGCATCACTACCTGCTCAGAAAGACCAGTCAGAATGGTTCTCAACTGCAAGCTTCCTGATAGGAATAAAGGATTTCCAGAGAACATGATGTGGTCATTCACAGCCTCCACCAGCTCACACAAACCACAAGGCAGAGAGGAATGAGCTGCAGATAAGATAGCAGAAACAGTCTCACCTGAAAGAGCAGTAAGAAAAATGAGAGCTGTAGTGCCATGAGCATATTGTCTCAAACGAATGATCTGACGGGTTTCAGGTAACTGTAAAATAAATTAAAAACATAATAAGACAAAGTATTTCCAGTGCTGTTTGCAGCAGGTAAGAAGTCTTCACTAATGCACTACAGGAGTTGGCCTCCATTTCACAGGAGAACGCAGTATTACCCTGGAATCACAAACAGAGGTTGAAACAGAAGCAGTATGACTCTCCACACCCATTCCTCACCTTTCACATCACACTCCCCAGTCCTCTGAATGGATACTGTGCTTTTAGCTCCTGACACTCTTCTCCATACCTTGTGTTGTGGAAGCAGCAAAGACAGCCCTGTCCACAGGCTAGCAGAGTACAGAACCAGTGCAGAGCCAAGATGTGCTGCAAGACGATACTGACTGACCCGAGGAATATCATAAGATTCTGGCTTTTCTTCCAGCCCACTCTTCACCATGTACCATCCCAGCAGCCCCTGACAAAACAGAAAGAGGTTAGAGCCAGACAGGACAGCAGCAACCGTTAAGACTAAACAAACATAAGAAGTAAAGCAACTTGTTTCCTCCACTTTCATCCAGCTACCACTACCACCCCCACCCCCCCCCTCAACTTTTTACAAATGAACTGTCTCAGCCATGCTTAGTAAGACAATACTGATGTGAGATGCTGTTGCTAATCCCTGTGGCTAGAGAGCTAGCTCACCTGGAAACAGACCAGCCCGCAGAGTGCAAGAACACAGCCCTTCATGGGGCGGCTGAGCCAGCCCTTTCGCCAGAAATAGGCAGCAGGCAGAATGTACGCCAAACCCACAACACGACCCCACATACGATGTGAGTACTCCATGTACCAAATGAACTTGAACTCTGGCAGTGTCATGTCGTGATTCAGGCTGTTAAAGACAGTAAAACGAAGAACAATTTCAGCTGATGCAGCAGGTGTGTACTGTACTTCGTATGACAAAGTATCACCTTTCTCAGAGAAAGGAAGTGACAGAGAAGGAGCCATCCAGCAGGCTGTGTGTATCTTCCTAGCAATGTCAGAAAACATTTCTCCTCTTACAAGTTACCTGAGTGCTTCACTCACTCAAGTCATGCTCCCATTTCACCACCCTTCTGCTTTTGCACACTCACATTTTAAACTCTGGGAACTGCTGGTACTTCTGGAACTCGGCTTCCCACTCCTGCTGTGTTCTTGGGGGTTTCATCTCTTTCACTAGGTGCCAGTCAACCATGGAAAGGCCCGATTCTGTCAGCCTGGGAGCACACAGAGACACAACCAAGTACCATTTACTCCCTGGCAGTGTGTAGATCTACAGAACTGAGAGCTGTTGGTGGCAGCAGACAACCCTTAAACTCACTCTTAGCGTTATGTCCCTGCAGCCAGGGACTTGACATGAGCAGGACACCCCCAGAAGCTTCCGGGGTCGGCCGCCGCAGGCCGTAGAGACTGCCTGAGTGGGACATCGGCGGCGGGGACCACAACCTCCTCAGCGCTGAGCCCATTCCACAGCCGCGAAGCGGTGCCGCCCTCACCTGGTGACACCACCCAGCACCACAGCACCGGCCACGGCGCCGCTGCAGCACACGAGCCATCTTCCTACGGCGCGGTGAGCGGCAGCAGGCGGCGAGGCCTGGTGCAGGAGGCGCCGCTGGAGGTACCGCTGCGGGTGAATCAGTGGGGCCGGGGCCGGGGCCGGAGCCGGGGCCGGGAAGAGCACTGATCCTGTGGGCAGCGCGTGCCATAGACCGACGCCACGCACCACCGCCCGCAGCATCCCGGAAGTGACACCGGAAACGGCACGCTCCCGGAAGTGGAGCCCATGATCACTTCCGGCCACGCCCGGGCGTCGCCATGACAATCCTCGGCACGTGACANCCGCCCTCCAGCCCGCGGGCGGTGCGGTCCCGGGCCGCGAGGAGGCGAGGCCGGAAGCGGTCCCCCAAGGGGCGGGGGCTGAGGCGGAA
>VZRI01007637.1:599915-619792 GCA_013397515.1 Upupa epops
GGGCGGTCCAGGCTGACGGTGCTGCTGTGCTCCAGGTATGGACGATGGCTTCCTTATGGAGGTGTGCGTGGACTCGGTGGAGTCTGCCGTCAACGCCGAGCGCGGAGGTGAGATCCGTAGCGGGAGCGGGGTGGGGGACAGTGGCGACGCGCCGGGCATCTGCGGGGCAGGTGCTCACGGTCCTCTCCGCAGGTGCCGGCCGGATCGAGCTATGCGCGGGCCTCGTGGAGGGAGGGACCACCCCGAGCATGGGTGAGCATCACCTGGAGCCACCTCGTCCCTGGGCCCGCTCCCCCTCACATCCCCGTACGCCCCGTCCCCCGCGGTGCTTTCGCCTACCACCACCCTCGAGACCACTTCGCTTCTCCACCCGTCCCCTGGGACGCTCCCTACCCCTGCAGCCCTTTCCTTCCTTCCCTGTCCGTCTCCCCCAGTTCGGCTCCCCCGCCGGCCACCGACTCGGCAGTGCTGAGCGGCCCCCGGTGCCCCGCAGGGCTGCTGCAGGTGGTGAAGCAGTGCGTGCGCGTCCCCGTGTTCGTCATGATCCGGCCCCGCGGCGGGGATTTCCTCTACTCGGACCGCGAGGTGGAGGTGATGAAGGCCGATATCCGTCTCGCCAAGCTGCACGGAGCCGACGGGCTGGTGTTCGGGGCCCTGACTGAGGACGGGCGCATTGACACGGAGCTCTGTACGGCACTGCTTGGTAAGAGCATCACCGCTCAGATGCGGTGCAAAGGGCTCCATGCGATGGCTGGGCTGACACTGCGTTTGGGAGTTTGTTGTGGCTGTGTCCAATGCTGTAGAAGGAGCCGCTGCACACCTTGTCAGTGAGCTTGTAATCTCTACATGTTCCATTATCATGTATTGCAGAGCAAGGGCCACTACTCCAAACAGAGTTCAGGCAGAGTTCGAGGCCATGTGGGGTATAGTAGCAGCAGCTAAGGAGAGAGGCTTAGGTGAACTGCTTTGGAGTTACAAGATTCTCTTCCTCCCCTTGGATTTATTTTCCAAGAATTAAACAGGCGTTCCACAGTCAGTAGAGTACCACTGGTGAATTTTGCTGTGGTCTAGAAGCAGATATTGTAGCTAGTAAAGAAATCACAAAAATCACCTCTCCTGCTTTTAAGAGCACTGATCCTGTCCCTTTTCCCAGGTACATGTTACGGTTTGCCTGCTTCCTGCTTGCAGAAAAAGATACTTCTGTTGGCAATGAGGATTCAGCATGATCCAGATGAGATGGAGTTTTTTTGGTGTTACTCATAAAAACAAGGGTTTTATGGTACTCTCAAAGCATGTAAGAACTCTTCACCACCAAAGACCCACGTCAAACAGTGTCAGCCGCGTTCTTTCCAGCAAGTACCAGGACTCCTCTGAGCTCCCCAGGAATGGCCCAAGAAACCTTTGCACTCGTTTATGTTATGTGCCTTTCTGGTTCTGGCATAAAGGACTGTGTGTTCCAGCCCTGACTGACTCTATGCCTTCTTATTGCAGCGGTGTGCCGTCCCTTGCCCGTGACATTTCACCGAGGTGAGTAGCCTGTAACCAACCTCTATCTCGCTGCCAGGGAAAGATGGGGCTGGGAGGGAGCTAAGCTTCATGTACTCTGGTCATTCTCTGGAGGGTGTAAAGATCTGCATGCTGTGCAAGAGCAGGACGTGGCTGTGCTGTTCCCGCAGGAGGTAAAAGGCCCAAAGTTGGGGCCCTGTCACTGCCCTGTGTGGAGAGACCTGAGCATGGTTCCCCTGATGTTGCTGCAAGGGGCGTGTTGGGAGCTGTGGCTCCCTGTTGGGGTGTGAGAAGAACCCTTCCTGTTGTTGTCTCATGGGCTGTTGAGCTGGTTGGGATGCAGGGCTTGAGCAAAATGAGCTGAGTGATTTCTAACCTGTTGTATCGGTCTTTCAGCCTTTGACATGGTGCATGATCCTCTGGTGGCACTGGAGACCCTGATTTCTCTGGGGTTTGAGCGGGTGCTGACGAGTGGCTGTGACAGCTCGGCACTGGAGGGATTATCCTTAATTAAGAGACTTGCAGAACAGGTAAGTGTTCCCTGTGCTATCCTAGGTTCCGTTGGCTGCTTCCTGGGCATTGCCTGGAGGCACCTTCTTTTTGGTAGCCCTCATTTTTGTGGGATAACTCCCACCAAGGAACACTAACCCTCCTTCTCTGGCTTGGCCTTAATTTGTTTTCCCAAATCCAAGAGGGCTGGACCCCAGAGTTTCCCACTAGCAAAGACTAGTTGGGTCCATGCAAACAGCAAAGGGAGGTTCCTGCTGGGATCTCACAGTTCGTGTTAGGAAAACGCAGCAGAGGTGCTTGAGAAGTAGGTGGGTAGGCTTAGAGGTAGGAAGAAATGGTGACGAGTTGTCTTTGTTCTAACTGCAAATTCTTTTCCATTTTTCCTTGTAAAATGGGAATAGTAAAAAATCCAGTGAGAGTGCATGACTCGTAAGCCGCAGCAGCATCCATGAGGTTATGAGAAGTGCTACGTCCAGGGTTTCTTTGCTGCTGCACAAATGTACGTGTGGATGTAATGCTGAGCAACATGACTAACACGTTACTCTTCTTTCAGGCGAAAGGCAGAATTGTGGTGGTACCAGGTAATGATTTTGTCATCTATAACAGCTCCTGTAGTCCCTAGCCCCTGCTTCCTAGCCCCTACCCTGGAATTTACTCTCTGCCCAGTCACCAGAAGGAGATGCTCTTTGCCTTGGTGCAGGTAAAGGTCACACAGTCAGCTGGGCATGGCAGAACCCTGCAGCTGCTGCTCACTGGAGGGTTTGGGGACAGCTCTAGATGTGTGGGAGGACATGAGCCAGGGCTTCTCCCATCTCTTTTCATGCGCTCAGGTCTTCATTGTCCCAAGGGCTGTCTTCCTTTCATTGTAGATGGTGCTTGTCCCTTAGGTATTTGGTTTTAGGATGATGGCAGTGCCATCTGTGCTCTATGTGACATCGGGATTCTTCTCACCAGGGGGTGTGATCACAGAGCGCAACCTGCAGAGGATTCTGGAAGGCTCAACCGCTTCAGAGTTTCACTGCTCAGCTCGCTCAGCCCGGGACTCAGGGATGAAGTTCAGGTATCAGATTTTTGTTGCTGTTTTGTTTTTTAGCAAAACCGAGCTGGATTAATGTGAACAGGAGCCTGTAGAACAGGCATACGTTTCAGACAGATTCCTGGGTACTAATTGTGCTCTTGTGGTTGGAATCATGATGCCTGGCTCTGTATTCTGCAGCCTATGAATCCAGTGGTGCTTATCAGCTGGACACAGCTCCATGCAGAGTTGGATCCTTGGGGTATTTCATTTGTAACTGCAGCCCCAGGGCTTGCGAGTGCCCTTGTGTGACGCTTGGGAAGGCAGGTTCTGGTGTAGTTGCCTTAAACCTTTTATACAAGCACATAGTGTCTCGGAGGACAGTGGGATGTGCATCTGAGGAGTGACTTACATTTGTTTGTGAGCTGCACAGTGTTTCTGTTGATGCTGTTGTTGTTGCCTTTGGATTCTTATTCCTGTTACTGTTTCATTGCATTAGGAGAGGCTGAGGTTGCTGGGCAGGTTTAGTTTGAAGAAGAGGAAACTGATGGGGGACCTCATTGCCCTCTACAACTACCTGAAAGGGAGGTTGTGGAAGGGTAGGTGTTGGCCTCTTCCCCTTATTGACTGCTGACAGAAGCAGGGGCAGTGTTCTGAAGTTGAGGCAGGGCAGGTTTAGATTGGATCTGAGGAAGAAATTCTTTCCAGAAAGAGTGGGGAGGCCTTTCCAGGGAGGTGGTGGAGTCCCCACCCTGGAGGTATTTAAGAAATGTGTAGACACGGTGCTTCACACCCTGCTAGAGTGGCACCATGGAGGGGGTTATTTTGTGTTTTTCAATCTCTGAGGTGTTTGAGTTTTCTGTTGGTGTCGGGATCCTCTGTGATCTAGGAGATCCTTTCCAACCAGGACGATTCTGTTTCTTCTTTGATTTGATTTGCACCAGCAGATTCTCTGGCCACTGTTGTCCCCAGGGGAGATGGAGGGTTGTTCTTAGTATGTGTTGCTCGTCTGTATCACTTGCAGATAATAACCCATGGTTTTCCTGACAGAAATCCAAACGTTGTCATGGGAGCGTCCTTCTCTGCCCCTGAATACTCCATAAAGGTGGCAGATGTGGCCAAAGTGAGGACCCTGAACGCGATTGCAAAGAACATTCTGTAGCAGAAGGCATTTCCCTGGGACAGGAGCGCCGAAGACTCTGGGGTCTTCCCTGCCACATGGACAGATGGATACTGCTTCCATCCTCAGGCTGCAGAGGATGTGAGTTAGGTGATGAAGCCTGACATCTCTTCCCTTGGCTTCCTCTGAATGACCAGTCCCTGGCCTGGAAACCTTCATCGGACATTTTAAATAAACGGACTCATTCCCTGATGTTGCAGAAACAAGCTGTTTGGCAGTATTTGGGAAGAAAGAAGCCGAGCAAGTAGGGGGGACTGAATTGTGTAGCACTGCATGTGATCATCAAATAAACACTGCAGCTGCCCCTCTCTTGCTGTGCTTTTTTGAAAAATGTATGTGTGTTTGATAGGTAAGACTGTCCTCTGTGTTGCAGAGAAGAATATAATGACATCCCGAATGCCAGGGGGGGAAACATCATAGAATCAGGAGTTGGAAGGGACCTCTGGAGGTCATCTTGCAGAACAGATTCTCCTAGAGCAGATCACATAGGAACATGTCCAGCCAGGTAGGTTCTGCATGTCTCCAGAGATGGGAGACTCCCCGACCTCTCTGGGCAGCCTGTTTCAGTGCTCTGTTCTCACCATAAAAAGTTTTCCTTATGTTCAAATTGATTCTTCTATGTCCCAATTTATGCCCATTGTCTCTTGTCCTATCACTGGGCACCGCTGGGAAAAGCCTGATCCCATCCTCCTGACATGCACCCTTTAGATGCTTGTAAGCATTGCACAGCTGGAAAACAAATCTTGCTGTAGTCAGCCAGCAGGATAGCTGGGGGTTAACAGTGCAGCAGCTGCTAGGTAGTAGGAGCATGTTGGTATGCGGAGGGGATAAACGCCTTCAGTTCTAATGGGAGCTTATAACTGCTTGATCTGATTAGCTGTAGTTGTAAGGTGTCCTGGGCTATGGGCTCTGAGTGCTTCAGGTGAGGCGAGGGGAGATTATTTGGGAGGACAAGGTGCTTTTTTTCAGTTTCCAGGTCCTTTTCCCAGCATGAAGCATGAACTGCTTGTTCTCCAGACAGTGCTTGAGGGAACATGCCTTTTGGGTTACTGCTGCCCAGATGAAGCTGAAGCCTTAAACTCAGTTACCCTGCAGACTACCCAACAATATTTCAAAATGCCATCAGAACGGTCCCTTAAAAAATTACAGACCCAGAGATAAACAGCTTTTATTCTCACTGCCTGCTCTCCTCTGAAAGATGAAAGATGCTGAAGAGAATCCTCCTGCGATTCACGCAGCCCGTAAGGATGACTAGGAAAAGCATTTGGCAAGGTGACAGCGCTTCTTGTAACCTTAACCAGAATCAGGTAACTGAAAGCCTGTAATCCAGACTAACTTTGTATCTACAGTTCAAGTACTTCCCTCCTTTTCAGGGGGGTTCATTAGAGGTCCCGGTGATGTGGTAGTTACCAACATAGGAGCTGGTGGGGCAGCAGCTGCTTAGTGCTGGTGTCAGAGCCCGCTCTAGCACCGACAGGTAGGCACGCAGCAGGAAAGACCTAAACTCAGAAGAATAATTCCTTAAGTTTGTGTGTATGGTCAACAGAGTTCAGAGCGATTGATGTAAGAGGTCATGGCTTGTGTTGTGAGATGCCGTGAGTCACAGTGATGATTAAGATAGCGGTATTTTGATTAACGGGAATATTTGCTGACACAGCCCCCTCTCCCCAGTATCATAAACATGGAGTTTGGTTCTTTACTTTTGTGTAATGTTTGAAAAAAAAAAAGGAAGGCTTTTGAACTCATTTGGGGTTACGGCGTAATGAAACAGAGAAACAAACCCTTTTGAAACGTGAGCAGCAAAGGCTGGACTCATTTCTAGATTGCCTTGCAGAAGCTTCTGTCCTGGACCAGATCCTGTGTGAGGAGGGTGTGAGGCAGCGCCTGGTTTTGAAAGCTTTAGTTACAGTGGGCAGCTGATGGGTAAAGGCAGGGAGGCAGAGGGGTCTTGCCAATCTCATGTTTTCTGGGTATTGTAGTGAAGGAAGATTGATGGATGGAGCTGAAAGACACCAAAGTGGCTTTGTGGGTCTTTAGGGGAAGTGTGTCCCAGGTACGAGAGTAGAGAAATTGTGGGTGTGCTTGATGGGAGCAACAGCAATAGGTGACATCCTGTGCAGAGTAAAGCACTGAATGAGACACCAGCTGTGAGTTGAGAGTGGACTGTGATGTGTACTGCAAACCAAGGCAAGCAGTGGAACGGAGCATTGGATTGGAAGATGTAATGAGCAAGTGGTGCCCTTGGTAGCAGTGCTCCAGGTGGGTATGGGAAAGGCCAGAGGACACTTGTGCCAGTGAGCAGAAAGAAGAGTAATGTCAGCACTCCGGAGGGAGAAGGGCTGAGGGAGTGGAGTGCCTGCTTCACTCACTTATCCATTGCATCAGCTTGCTACTCTCATCACTAACATACTGTTAGTAGCCTGAAGGACCTAGTGTTATGAGTAGCTCTGTTTACAAAGACAAGAGGTTTTAATCAGACGGGCTAATAATAATTAACCAATATGCTGCACATTGAACCTTTGTCTGGTATTGATGGTGAGGGGTTTGTTCCTGAGCAATTGTCATATCATCCTTGACTTCTGAGCTATCTACTAACTCCATGAATCATGAAACTGCAGAATCCTTGCAGTCAGTCTATGGCAACCTTTTACCTACTGCTTCCCAAGTGCATGCATGATGAAGCAAGTTCCAGCCGTACAGTACCATCCCCACCTGACCTCACACCTCCATGCTTCTAAGCCACAGAGTGATGAATTAGTGGCAGGTATCTTCCTCTCCCTGTCCTAGGGCTAGAAGTTGGTATCAAGAAACTGGGTCCCAGGGTCTCAGAAGGACTGTGCTCAGTTCAGCTTCCAAACACAGCAAGTTCCCACAGCTGGAGCTCTGCTAGTATCCTGATCTCCTTGCTGGGTACTACATGAGGGAAAGTGTACAGTCCCCTTCGGCTGACCATCCACAAAAAGGCTTTTTGGCTGTGTTCAGCAAGTTTGCTCTGGCAGGAGAGACTTGCTGCACCAGAGTGCCTCGAGTGAGTCCATAGAAGCTTGCCTGTTGGTGTGCACTGATGGAGGCTGCAGTTTCTGAGCTGTAGTGTCCTGCAGTGACACTGACTTCCCCGCATCTCCCCTTTCATGCTCCTTGGGTCTTCCTCTTCTCCCTTCCCCAGAGGCCATACAGTTTTTGAAACCCTTTCTGTCTCTTGCTTTGGTCTGTGCTGTTGTGCAACAGCACTGAGTTAATTGTTAACTGTGTGTCATCAAGGATTTTGTCCCAACATCACTCTGAGGGTTCCTGGCGACTTTTGTCCCAAGCATCCACCCGAGACAATCGCAGCCAGGCACAGCAAGGGGAGGGAGCCACTACCTCTTCCTCCCTGAGCCATGTCAGCAGCCCTGGAGGAGTACTGTGGCCCTGGCTCTGTCTTTTGGGTGAGTCACTGAATCTTCCCATTGCCAGTGCTTGGGGTAGGATGATGGGGAGGGCTGTAGATCCCAAGGTTCAGTTAGCTCATAGGACCCAACTGCCAGTGGTTAGCAGAGATTCTGGTATTTATCCAGGTCTCCTATGGCACTGAGTGCTGTACGGGACCTGCATGGTATCCGTGAGAGAGCTATGCACATGACAGTTCCCTGAGTGAGCCCTGTCCCGTTCCAGCCCTGCAGCCCAGCTGGGAACTCAAGACACCCTGCATTGAGCCCAGCTGCCACATCTGGCATCCAGCAAGGGATGGTTATGGGGGCCGATAGTTGGGTAGTGGGACATCACCTGGAACCTTGTCTGAGTGCTGAAATGTTCATCTAGGAAGAAGAGTGTTGAAGAGGGGGATGCGATGGGGTGGACCAGGGTGGGTAGGAGCTGTAGGAGTGCTGGCTTTTGTGCTGTGGGTCAGGTGAGAGCCAAGCAATCCCAAATTACTTGTCTGTCCTTGTCACCCACAGAATGACTCCTACCTCACTCGTGAAGATGCTGACCTGCCTGTGTGCTTCCAGCAGACCGTGCTGGTCTGGATCCCCATGGGTTTCTTATGGATTTTGGCTCCATTCCATCTCCAGGCCATGTGCACATCAAAAACCGAGAAATCATCTGTGACCCCACTCTACATCATCAAACAGGTAGAGCTGGACTGAGGGGATGCAGAGGGCAGGCTGGAGCAGCTTGGGATGCACAGGTGCTGAGTGGAAAGCCTCTGTGCTGGAGTCAGGTGAGGGATGGAGAGACGAAAAATGTAGGAGAGAAGGAGCAGTGGGCAAGGGCATGATCTGGGACAGCAATGTAAAGTGGGGCCTAAGATGAGGGGTACCAACACACGAGAGGTAAAGGCTGGGATGCACAAGGAGGGAGAGATGTGTACCAGAGCGACTCACCTTGAGGACTGTTACTCTCCAACAAGCTTAAAGTGATGGCAATGCTGCTGTGACAGTGCTGCAGGTTTATAGGGCTTTACTAAGCTCTCTCAGGCCAGATCTGTCTTGAAAAGAGCCTAACAGTGTATGGGACACAGTGCTTTTATACTCCAAGTGTGTTGTCTCCTACTGGTTCCTAGTGCCCATGGTGAGCTGGGTCTCCTCCTGTGGTTGTTGCCCTCTCTCACAGGTGCTGGTTATCTTGCTGATGCTGACTGCAGTGGTGGAGTTGGCCCTGACCTTTGCAGAAGACATAAAGGAAATGAAGCAGGAACCCCCACCAATTATCCACTACGCAACCCCCAGCCTGTACCTTGTCACCTGGGTAAGAAGCCAGTGGTAAAAGCTGGGATGTGAGACCATGGAGCCAAGAGGCAGAAAATCAGCAGAGATCAGCTGGAGGCCAGGTCCAGGAGGGAAGTGCAGGCTGGAAGATGGGTAGGGACTAGCCTTGAACACATGTGGGTGGTGTACAAGAGTGATAAGTTGAGGGCGGGGTCTGGTCGTATGATGCTCCCTTCTTTTATCCTTAAAACTGGAATTGATCCTGTGCCCAACATGGTAGCTGAACTTTGTGTCAGAAGCCTTAGTAGCAGCAGTGTGGCTTTCACGGGACTGATTGCATAGTGTGAACATCAGACCATACCCTGCTGCTGTGATGTCCTACAGCTTGCTATGTGCTGCCGCTCACTGTTGTGCAGAGTGCCACAGGGTACTGAGACAGAGGAGAAAGCTGAGGACTAGGGGGAATGGAGCAGAGCTGGAGATGGGGAGATTGAGACTTGATATGAGGAGAAAGTTCTTCACTGGGAGAGCCTGGAATGGGTTGCCCAGGTTGGTGGTTGGGGCCCCATCCCTGGAGGTGTTTGAGGCAGGGCTGGATGAGGCTCTGGCCAGCCTGCTCTAGGGTGGGGTGTCCCTGCCCATAGCAGGGGGGTTGGAACTGGATGATCCTGTGGTCCCTTCCAACCCTGACTGATTCCATAACTTCTTCCCAGTGAGGGTGACGGGGCACTGGAGGGGGCTGCTGCGGAGGGGGTTGGGGTCTCCTTCTCTGGAGACGTTTGAAACCCACCTGGACCTGGTCTGGGTGATGCTGCTGTGGCAGAGGGATTGGACTGGATGATCTTTTGAGATCCCTTCCAATCCCTAGTGATTCTATGACTGTATTCTATGACATAGGGGCTGTAACCTTGACAGGATGTGGACATGGAAGTTGCAGGTATCTTGTGTGAGGCATGGCATACTCTAACAGTCTCAACAAAGTGAAAATGCTCAAGACCTGTACCTCCAAGCTGCAGTAACACCCCTGTTTGCTGCCCTTCATATTTGCTCATATACTTTAGTTTCACTTGTAGAGTTTGTGTAAGAATACAAACCACAGGGACTGTCCAGAGGGGCTGCACTGCTGGGTCTGTGATCTGGCTATTGTTCCAGCTACGGAGGCAACGTGAGGGAGGCAGAGTGTGACTCCACAGCTGGGCATATCTAAGAACCTTGTGTGAGAACAACTACAGAGAGAAGTCGTGCCCTTCTGTAGTGTCAGCTTTTCCTGTGAGGAACCTGATCTTATATCTTTCTGAAATAAACCTTTGCCCAGTGCAATTATCTCCAAAGCTTAGGCAGGGTTGGCATTGAGCTTAGGCAGGGTTGGCACTGCGTGGGGATGAGGAAACCTGTGGGTTTTCAAGGCAGGGAATCCCAGCAGATTACAGGTGCTGACATCCCGGGATGCATTTAGAATCTAGACCTAGTCCTGCAGCTGAACCTCTGGTTTTTCTTCCCCCAGTTCCTGGTCCTGCTGATCCAAGATGTGCGTCGCTTCTCCTTGTGCAGAGACTCGTGGATACTTTTCTACTTCTGGATACTGTCCCTGCTTTGTGGGGTATTGACATTCCAGTCACTCATCCGGAGAGCCCTGCAGGTTGGGTTTGTCAGGAGACTCTGCGCTTCCTCACAGTCTTCTTTTGCCCCCACGGGAAGTCCCCCCAGACTTCATCTCTTGTCATTGGTATCACTGAGGTCCCAGCTGCCTTAAGGACTGAAAGGAACCAGCAGAGACCTGGAAAGGAATCGCTGGTTTAATTTATCCTGGTTTTTTCAGGGAATATAAGCTCTTCGAGACCAGTTTCTCCCTTTACAGACTTGTGGGAGGAGGTCGGGGGGGGGCAAAGGGATACTGAGCCAGGACCCAGACTGACATTTGCAGTGCCCCTTTGGGCTCAGCCTTGTTCACTGTCCTGGGGATGGATATTGTGTCTGATCAAGGTGGCTTTGAGAGCACCCCCAGGAGTAACCTTGGGATCCCCATTCCTGCAGGAACCAATCTCTGACTTGCCACGGTTCTTCTTGTTCTTCATCTCCTATGGGATCCAGCTGATACTCTTCATTGTCTCGGGCTTCTCAGACATCGCTCCAGAAACGGAGGAAATCGGGAAGAAGGTGTGAGGTCCATACACGAATGAGCTTGGGTACCACGTCCTGGCTGGGGTTGCACAGGGCAGGGTGGGTTCCATGCAGAGACCCGTGCTGGCCCCTGTGGGAGTTAAAACCAGAGGGCTTTAGCAAGAGGCACAGCAAGAGCTGCAGTCTCTTCATGTGTGTTGAGGGGGGCTACTTTTGGCTGTGAAATGGGGGGTTCTGGGGCTGGAGCTGGCTCACTTTGCAACCTGTGTGGTTCCTTAATGGATGGGGATGCTGAATCAATTGGTCAAAGCGGTTCCTCAGCATCAGTAATCTCTTGGTACCCACTTTACTTTGTACCCTAGAACCCAGAGGTGACAGCCTCCTTCCTGAGTTCCATTACCTTTGAATGGTATACCAGGTGAGCAGGACCCTGGGGAAGGTGGGGTGGCTGAAAAGCAGGGGGGCTTCTGGGCTGGGTCAGTGCTGTTTTTAGTAGCCTGTAGCACAGGCTGCTTGGAATTAATCTTGAAAGGCAGCACATTTGGTGCAGTCTGAGCAGCCTGAGCTCAGGGCCAGGCAGGGTGCAAAGTCTCTGCTGCAGCAGAGGCTCTCCCTCTGGTGCCCTACGGAACGCTCGCTGAGGGGGGCTTTCTCTGCCCACAGCATGGTTTTCAAGGGCTATCACAAGCCCTTGGAGATAGAGGATATCTGGGAATTGAAAAGTAAAGACAAGATACAGGCCATTTATGCTGCTTTGGAAAAGCACATGAAGACTGCGGTGAGGCGGGCACAGGCAGAGCTGGAGTGGCAGAAACGCAAGAAAAGACGTAAAGGTGTTGCAGACCGTGGGAACAACATGAGCAAGGCCCAGAGCCAAGACATCCTGGTGCTGGTAAATCTCATCCTACCCTTGGCCTTCCATGAGCCTCAAAGATCCACATCCAACCTTGGGGAATAGGGTCACCTCACCTTCCTACAGCCTCCTTTGCTGGGTTTTCCCCTCTTTCACACCGTGGGGATGAGGAAACCTGTGACAGTGTCTTTCCTGTGCTCAGCTAACTGCTGTTTTCAGAGCATCCTCAGCTGAGCATGTTTTGAGAGACAAAGAAAGCCTCTACCCTCCCACCCTTCAGAGAGACAGAAAATACCTCCAAGTTCACAGTACAAGCAGCTCCCTTACCTTTCTTTCCCTACCCCAGACACATCTCAGCCTCAAGATGATGAAGTAGAGCACCTCCCTTATGAGGAAAGGCTGAGGGAGCTGGGTCTCTTTAACTTGGAGAAGAGGAGGCTGAGGGGGGACCTCATTCATGTCTATAAATCTGTGAGGGGTGGGTGTCAGGAGGATGGAGCCAGTCTCTTCTCAAGGGCATCTGGCGACAGGACAAGGGGCACTGGGTGCCAGTTAGAACAGAGGAGGTTCCCTATCAATATCAGCAGGACCTTCTTCCCAGGGAGGGTACCGGAGCACTGGAACACTGTCCAGGGGGGTTGTGGAGTCTCCTTCTCTGGAGACGTTGCAGACCTACCTGGCTGTGTTTCTGTGCCACTTGGTCTGGGTGATCCTGCTGTGGCAGAGGGATTGGGCTGGATGATCTTTCGAGGTCCCTTCCGATCCCTAATGATTCTATGACTCTAAGAAGATCAGAGTGTAATCACTCAGTGATCATCCCTGCTCTCGGATTCTTCCTGGGTGCGTGGTTTATGGCCTAAAAGGTTCAGGCTTGTCTGGGGTTTGCAGTAGCTGCCTTTTGTGCTCAAGAGTGGTGTTGGTGCTGGGGAGGTATCACACGAGCAGAGATCAGCAAGGGGGAACATGACAGGAGATAAAGCTTCACGCAGGGTATCACAGCTGGGGTCTGCAGTGTTGCCCTGGAACCATCCTTCCAGGTGCAGGAAGCCTACAATACCAGCTCCTTTACTTCTGTGTGGGCTTCCTTCTAGGAGGAGAAGCAGCCAAAGAGGAAGAAGAAAGACAAAGGGGACTCCAAGGAATACCCCAGGGGTTGGCTGGTGAAAACACTGTGCAAGACCTTCTGGCAGAACCTCCTGATGTCCGTGGCTTTCAAGGTGGTGCATGATGGACTTGTGTTTGTCAGCCCCCAGCTGCTGAAGTGAGTTCTTTCGAGAAGTCCTTGCCTTGGCCTGGTATTGCATCCACCCCCATGACCTCCCCATGTGCTCTGCAGCCTCCATCTCCCAGCCCCACACTGTAGGGGTTTTGGTGTCCTCACCAGAGATGTGAGAATGTTGTTGGGCTACAGCTTAATGAACAACTGGTCTGAGCTGGCTGCCTGCTCTTATGGGTCTAATTCCCTGCTCCCTACATCCTCTGTTACACAGTGCCACTCCCTCCTTGAGGAGAGCGCTGCCTCTTCTTTGCAGCCCTTCACCAGTCAGTCCAGCTCAGACCAACAAGACCTGCATAGTTTGTTTTGCAGAGCTACACGGTCTCTGTGGGTGGATGATCTGGCAGTAGTGATCCACTGCTCCATGTGACATCCTGGCAGAGCAGGGACACCCACTAGATCAGGCGTCCCCAGGCTGCTGAGCACTGAGCCAGCAGGGTCCCTCTCACTGCTCTCATGAGGATGCTCTCCCTGTGTTGGTTGGGAGCATCCCACTCGGCTCTGTCTCAGTAGAGTGAGGGTCTCATGGACTTCTTTACTCTCTAGACTGCTGATCGCCTTTGTGTCGGATGAGGAGTCCTTTGCCTGGCAAGGCTATCTGTATGCCATCCTGCTCTTCCTGACAGCACTGATCCAGTCTGTCTGCCTGCAGCAGTACTTCACCTTGTGCTTCCAGCTCGGCATCAATGTGCGGGCCAGTCTCATCGCTGCCATCTACAAGAAGGTTGGTACAGCCCTGTGGTCACTCCTGTTGGCTTCCTCTGCATAGGGCTGAGACACCAGCAACCTGCACCATCTACCTGGGGCAGCTGGGGTGTGTGCCCTTTACTTCTCAGGAAGACATAGGGAGAGCTTGGCTTGTGGGACACCCACCCAGATCTGAGGACACTCTGGGTGCTAGTTCTGCACTCAGACTGCTCCTAGACCAGCATGTGGTGACTAGGCTTTCTCTTCCCAGGCACTCACCATGTCCGGCGCCACCCGCAAGGAGTCCACAGTGGGAGAGACTGTGAATCTGATGTCTGCTGATGCCCAGAGGTTCATGGACATGGCCAACTTTGTTCACCAGCTGTGGTCATCCCCCCTGCAAATCATCCTGTCCATTGCCTTCCTCTGGGGAGAGCTGGGCCCCTCTGTCCTGGCTGGCATCGCAGTCATGGTGCTGCTTATCCCCATAAATGCATTACTGGTCACCAAGTCCAAAGCCATCCAGGTCAGTGACTGGTGCACGTCCCTCCTTGCCCTCTCACTTCTGAGGGACTCTGTTGTTCACCTCCCTCGTTTTCCAGGCTCCACTCTGCCTCCTTGTTACGCTGCAGATCTTTCCCAGCCTAGGAAGCTCATCTGGCTTGGGCTTAGGATGTCTCTAGCCTGAGCTGGGGGATGATCAGCTGAGATGAGCAGGATGCAAGTGAGACCTGTTCTCACGATGAACAGGGTTTGCTGCAGTCGTAAGGACTGACAGTGAAACATTGCCAGCCTCAAAATAATCCTCCAGCTTCTACCTGACTACAAGGTTCCGCTTTATCCCAGCCTGTCCAGAGCTTCAGGGGACCATGGTCCAGTTTCGTGGGATGGCTCCTCGGGGCTCGGGAACCCAGTCTCCCCTTCCTTCCCTGTGGCTGCCATTATGGATTTGCAAGTGTGAACTGCTCTCTGTGTGGGTGACCTTGGCTCTTCTTTTTGTAGGTGAGGAACATGAAGAACAAGGATGAACGCATGAAAATAATGAGTGAAATCCTTAATGGAATCAAGGTGAGCAGTAGTGTGGAGACCACCTGGGCAGCTGCTGCACCCTTCTTTTGGTGCTGGTGGACCTGGAGGCAGCACGCCTGTCTAACTCTGCAGCACCAGCTTTACGGTCGGGTCTGGGGTAGCCAAGTCTGTCTCTGCAATTCGTTGTACTTCCTCATCGTTTGGAAGGCAGGCTAGGGAGAAGCTCTGGGTACGTGGACTTAGGAGCCACAGGCTGTGGTGGTGAGCAGCCTGCCATTACGGGACTGCCAGGGACCTGTAAGCCAAGAATGGAAGAGTGGGAGTGCTGTAGAGAAGTGCTGTAAGCCATGGGGCAGGAATAGAATCCTTAGGGATCAGAAGGGACCTCAAAAGATCATCCAGTCCAATCCCCCTGCCACAGCAGGATCACCCAGACCAAGTTGCACAGGAACAGAGCCAGGCAGGTCTCGAACGTCTGCAGAGAAGGAGACTCCACAACCCCCCTGGGTAGCCTGTTCCAGTGCTCCAGTACCCTCCCTGGGAAGAAAGTCCTTCTGATATTGATGTGGAACCTCCTCTGTTCCAGCTGGCACCCACTGCCCCTTGTCCTATCACCAGATGCCCTTGAGAAGAGCCTGGCTCCATCCTCCTGACACCCACCCCTCACATAGTTATAGACATGAATGAGGTCCCCCCTCAGCGTCCTCTTCTCCAAGCTCAAGAGCCCCAGCTCCCTCAGCCTTTCCTCATCAGGGAGCTGCTCTATTTCCTTCATCATGTGATGCCTGAGCAGGCTTCTGAGCAAGCGAGTTGCTGGTGGTGCAGGTGCTGGCCACCAGCAAGCTGAGTGTGGAGGTGGACAATCCTCTGAGGCCAGCACCTTCTCACTCTGCTCACCTCACAGATCCTGAAGCTTTTTGCCTGGGAGCCATCCTTTGAGAAACAAGTCAATGGGATCCGAGCACGCGAGCTCAAGGATTTGAAGAACTTCAGTTACCTGCAGTCAATTTCTATCTTCCTGTTCACGTGTGCCCCTTTCCTGGTGAGTGACAGCAGGTCTGGGGTTGGGCTGTGACTGAGGAGATGTCAGAGATGTGGAACCTTGGCTGGAGTGCTCCTGCAGTGAGGAAGGGCTGGCTGACAGATACCTGGGATGCAAAGTATGGTCAAGGCTGCTGGCAGGAGAGCTGTGATGGAAAGGGGTCCCATCAGAGTGGTGAGACAGTGCCCGAAGGAGAAGGGATGTAGGAAGAGAACAGATCCCCAGCAAGAAGGCACTGGTGAGGCCTTAGGGGTGCATAAGGCTGCACCCAAGCACACTGATGGTGGCTTTCTCTGCTGTCTGTCCTAGGTGTCCTTGGCCAGCTTTGCTGTCTACGTGCTGGTGGATGAGAACAACGTTCTGGATGCACAGAAGGCGTTTACTGCCATCTCCCTCTTCAACGTGCTGCGCTTCCCCATGGCCATGCTGCCCTTGGTCCTCTCTTCTCTGGTGCAGGTCAGCCCTCACATAGGGCTGGGGGTGCAAGGGGATCTGATGGCACCTCTGCCCCAAACCAGCACATGGGGCTCTGATAGGTGGTGAACCTAGACCTTGGACACCAAGGGGTCAGTACCTGGCAGCGGGGCGGGACAGGACTCACAGGGGCTGGTTCTTGGGTGGGGGCTGTGTGTACGAAGTACACTGCTGCTGATGGGGCTCCTGACAGCCCACCTAGCTGTGCCACATGCCCACATATCATCCTCCTTCTGCCATGGCAGACCAACGTATCGACTGCAAGGCTGGAGCGCTACCTGAGTGGAGAAGACCTGGACACCTCAGCTATCTACCATGACCCAGTTGCAGGTAGGTGAACCCTCAGGTTAGTCTCTGTGAGTCAGTCTGGCCCAGCCTTGGGCTTTCCCAGCCCTGAAGGATGGCTCTTTGCTGACAGGCAGCGCCGTGAGTTTCTCAGAGGCTACCTTCACCTGGGAGCGGGATGGCAACGCTGCAATACGAGAGTAAGTGCTTTGAGCTGTGCTGGGAGCAGAGAGGGGCCAGAGGTAGTTGTTCTGTGGAGTCACTAGGGTTGGCAGTCACTTCTCACACTGTTGCTAAAAGGGAATGCCCCAGAGATGCTGTTGTGTGCTGGTCCCACACGGTAGCCAGCAGGTGATCTGCTGCTTCCTCAGCCCTTGTGTCTTTGCAGCGTCACTCTGGACATTGCACCTGGCAGCCTGGTGGCTGTGGTGGGAGCGGTGGGCTCAGGCAAATCTTCGCTGGTGTCAGCCATGCTTGGGGAGATGGAGAATATCAGGGGACACATTAATATCCAGGTGAGAGGAGCTGCCTGGGGATGGAGGCTGTGAAGCTGCCTGGCATCTCAGAGGGGTGACGGTGGTGTAGGACTCATCCTGGAGTGGTGGCTCAGGGAAGGGAGAGGCTGGAGGAGGTGAGAGCGCTCAGGACAATACTCTGATGAGTAGCTGTTCTTATGTCTCTCTTTCCAGGGCTCCATGGCTTACGTTCCCCAGCAGGCATGGATCCAGAATGCCACCCTGAAAGACAATATCCTATTTGGGTCAGAATTGGATGAAGCCAGGTATCAGCAGGTCATCAAAGCCTGTGCTCTCCTTCCTGACTTGGAACTACTGCCTGCAGGTGACCAGACAGAGATTGGAGAGAAGGTATCAGCTCTGGGCACCATGGTTTTCCATAGCACCCGTGTCAGAGGGCAGGTTTGTTTTCCTGTGCCAGTCCAGTGCTCAGAGATGTCTTTTCCTCTCCAGGGTATTAACCTGAGTGGCGGCCAGAAGCAACGAGTCAGCCTGGCCCGGGCAGTGTACAGCAATGCAGACATCTACGTTCTGGATGACCCCCTGTCTGCTGTGGATGCTCACGTGGGCAAGTACCTCTTCGAACATGTGCTGGGGCCAAAAGGGCTGCTGAAAAACAAGGTGAGCATCCCTGCCCTCCTCCCCACCTCCTGGCCAAGCAGGCACTGCCATGGTGTTGACCTGTTCCCTGACTCTCACTACTCTGCCACCACTGTGTTGCAGACACGGATCCTGGTGACACATGGAATCAGTTTCCTGCCCCAGGTCGATAACATCGTGGTGCTGGTGGCAGGAGCAGTGTCTGAACACGGCTCCTACAGAACCCTGCTTGCAAACAAGGGGGCTTTTGCCCAGTTCCTGAACTTGTATGGCAGCCAGGAGGAGGGTGCTTCAGAGGAAAACACCGCAGGTACTGGGAACACAACAGGACTGCGGCAGTTAGAGCAGCTCTGGGTGTGTTTTGGGGTTATGAAACCCCGAGACCTGGTCTGTTCCTCTGACAGGGCTCTGTCCAGTCTAGACCCCAGGGGAGGCTTCTGTGAATCCTTCCCAGCCACTGTCAATCAGCAGCACAAGGAGTGTCTGCCTAAGCCGTGTCTCCAGGCACTGGACTGAGCAGCCAGCAAAGGATCTGGCGGAATGTTTGACTCCTGATTTATGTTTCTGTATTCTCGTATCTTATACAGCGATAGGCTCCATCCCTCAGTGATGCTGGGCTGAGAAAGACCCTTTGGTTTGTTCTGAACTGGCTGTTGGATAACATTTCATCTTTATGATGTCCCCCAGTGCTATAGGGAGGAGTGGTGTCACATCAGCTGGATGTTCATCCTGCCTGGGCTCAGCCCAGCTGTCCAGGTGAAGCCTGGTTATTCCCAGTCTGTCCTCACAGGGTCCTTGTCCACCTGCTCATACAGATGCTCCTCAACTAGAGTGACAGGACCTACCAGATCTTGCACCTACCTAGCACAGATCTCTGCTTGAGGTCCCAGCAGTGGCACTGGGATAAGTCAGCAGCAGGAACAGCGTCCATGCAGTCCTGTATCTCCTGTCAGTTCTCTCTCCAACAAGATTTCTTCTCCCTCCTGCTGCACAGGGGTTGCAACATGGTTGGAGAAGGTGTGATGAGTAGTGGTGGGACTGCTCTCTCCTCAGTTGCCTAACCCTACCTTCTCTCATCCCTGTGCTTGCAGCTATTGCAGTGGCTGAAGATGAAGAGCACAGTGATCAAGGCATTGAACCCTGTGTGGAGGAAGGCCCTGATGATGTGGTGACCATGGCCCTGAAGCGAGAGGCCAGCATCCGTCAGAGAGAATTCAGTCGCAGGTGGGAACTCAACCCGAGCTCCCAGCACTCTCCCCTTCCCCTGCGTTGCTCCCTAGGAGGGTGAGGGCCCGGAGGCTTCCCTGTAGGTCTCCTGCAGATAAGGGGCTTGGAGCCTCTCTACCTGCTCCCAGCACTAGCTGGGCTGGGTCAGTAGCACCTGATCTTGACTTTACTCATGTTAAGTGTGCCACAGCCTAACTCTGCAGTCTTCCTTGAAATTCCTGCTGCAGTCTGGTTTTGCTTTTGGGAACGGGGGCTGTGATTCCACGGTTGCACATTCCTAGGGCTTCTCAAGATTCATTCAAAGCTGTCCCAGTCCAGCCTTAATTTCCCAGAGGTCTCCAGCACTGTAGTCCCAGTCATAGAATCAGAATCATAAAGGATCAGAAGGGACCTCAAAAGATCATCCAGTCCAATCCCCCTGCCACAGTAGGGTCACCCAGACCAAGTGGCACAGGAACACAGCCAGGTGGGGCTGGAACATCTCCAGAGAAGGAGACTCTACAACCCCCCTGGGCAGCCTGGTCCAGTGCTCCGGGACCCTCCCTGGGAAGAAGTTCCTGCTGAGATTGAGAGGGAACCTCCTCTGTTCCAACTGGCACCCACTGCCCCTTGTCCTATCCCCAGATGACCTTGAGAAGGTTGATGAAGGTTGGAGAGGCTGATGGAGCTGGATCTGTTTAGCCTGGAAAAGAGGAGGCTCAGCGGTGACCTTTATCGCTGTCTATAACTACCCAAAAGTTGGTTATGGTCAGGCGGGGGTCGGTCTTTTCTCCCTGAACACAGGACAAGGGGTTGCAGTCTTAAGTTCCATTGGGGGAGGTTTAGACTTGACATTAGGAAGAGGTTTTTCACTGAAAGCGTGATCTGAT